>CAIGQV010019101.1:885581-896559 GCA_903798115.1 Danio jaintianensis
ACCACTGTCATACAGGAATGTGTGTGTGTGTGTGTGTGTGTGTGTGTCTGTATTGCCTGTACGGGTCACTAAGATGTTTCGATCTCTGCCTAATTTCAAGCAAAAGTCATCAGTTTTGCGTAGTGTCTTTAAATCAGCAGACGTTGTGGTGATTTTTAGAGTATTTATGAAGTCGTCGAGTTCACATCAGTGGTCTGTAAATTAATATAATCTAATGTGATCCACTAACTTCCCCAAAAACATACTTGTCTTTTTCAACACTGTATCTATAAAGTTACCACGTTTATAACATCTGTAACATCAATGCAGAAACATTTAGATATTGAGAGGGAGAGAATTTACAGTCTAAACATCATTACAGCTATTTAGATAGCCCATAAAGATAAATGAACACGTATGTATGTGTGTGTGTACTGGTTTTGGTGGTTTACAAAGACAGAAAAGTGTTTAATGTCATAAGTACGAGCTAGTTAGTTATACTCTATTGAGGTGTTTAATGAGGACATGCCCTGATGTCCTTGTAATTCAAAATGCTTATAAATCACAATTAATAGGGGTTTTTCACGTTCAGATGTTGCCACAGGTTTCCCGTGAGGGTTGGGTTTAGAGGTAGGGTAGTATAATAAGCAGTATTTACCATACATAATAAATTACGCCTATGGAGAGTTCTTGTAAACCATCAATACCAACATGTGTGTGTGTGTGTGTGTGTGTACTGATGTGTTTTTCCATGCACTCTCACCTCTCCCAACTGAAAATGAATCATCTGCCTCTATTTCAGGTTATGTGGAAAATGCAACTTCACCCAAACCACCATCACGTCTGTTCATTTCACTCTCTCGCTCTCTCTCTCTCTCTCTATGTCCAGCCCATAGACTGTAAAAGATGGTCCAGCCAGACGCTCCACCCTTCCACACACACACACTGGCCACAGCTGAAGGCACATCTGCATTCAGTGCTTCTCTGCTCTGTTTACACACCGTCGGATGGACAATAACACACACGTGAGCAGCAGAAACTCTGATCATCATCACCGTCACTGATTTATCAAGAGAATTCTGGCTGTAAAAACATCACAGTCTCACTTCAGCAAAGTCATGGAAACTATTCATGCTTTCAAGATTCTGTTCTATTCCTTGCTTATTATTACATTCTATTCAACCATGCAATTTGGTTATTCAGCTATGATTGTCTATGAGTTTAATTTTCTACACAAATTTTATTCAGCTATAGTTTCTTAATTAAACTTTAGATGTTCTGTTTGATCAGCTCTACTACTAATTACTTTTTCAGCTCATTAGGTATTCAGTTATTCAACTCCAACATTTTAACCAGCCTTGAATTTTATGCATTATCTATTGTATTGTTTTATTTATTACTATTTTTCTCTTAAATTTGAGCCAGATTTTACAATAAGGTTAACGCATTCATTAGTTAATGAATTTACTAACAAAAAATAAGTATGAAGAATATTTGTGCTGCATTTATTAATATAGTTAATAATACTAATAATGGGGGACACGGTGGCTCAGTGGTTAGCACTGTCACCTCACAGCAAGAAGGACGCTGGTTCAAGTCCCGGCTGGGTCAGTTGGCGTTTCTGTGTGGAGTTTGCATGTTCTCCCCGTGTTGGCGTGGGTTTCCTCCGGGTGCTCCGGTTTCCCCCACAGTCCAAACACATGCGCTCTAGGGGAATTGGGTAAGCTAAAATTGGCCGTAGTGTATGTGTGTGAATGCAAGAGTGTATGGGTGTTTCCCAGTGTTGGGTAGTGGCTGGAAGGGCATCCGGTGCATAAAACATATGCTGGATAAGTCGGCGGTTCCTTCCGCTGTTGGGACCCGATTAATGAAGCGACTAAGCCGAAAAGAAAATGAATGAATGAATGAATATTAACCAAGATGAATAAATACTGCAATAAATGTATTGATTATTAACTAACATTAACTAACTAATTAACTGAGCCTTATTGTAAAGCGTGACCTATATTTGTTTTACTTCATATCAAACTATCTAAATAAATGCAAAACAAAATCACACTTGCTATAAAGATAAAGTAATAATTCTGTTTATTTTTAGTTTATTGTTATTCTGTGATTCGAGAATAGTCTAGAATAAAAGTTTAAATTCCTATCAACTCTTTGTTTTAAATATTTATTATTATTTATTATTCTTTATCCAAAAATATTCAATTCTGCTTCTGTGTTTCAGCTGATTCCTATTCAACTATGCGGCTCTGTTATATTTGTTATTTTTATATAATAACAATAATTATTTTATTTTAAATCACTTTTCATACATAAAATGCAACTCAAAGTGCTTCACAAGCCTAAAACAACCTTAAAAACAGCATAAGCATAACATAATCAAAGCTTTGAATGATTCAACAAGCAGAAGCAAATATAGAAAACAAAGTACACACATAATAAAAATAAGAAGAGTCAAATATAAGCAAGAACATTCAAAATAAGTCATAAAAACAAGAAGAAAAACTATTATACAAACGTTATCCTAGTACTTTCACTCCTATTTAAGTATGCAAATGTATATGTACTGTTTTAACTGCACTGTATTTAATTTAGCATTAAAACAAATATTAAAAACAGCATAAGCATAAGGTAATCAAAGCTTTGAATAATTCAACAAGCAGAAGCAAAATACAGAGAATAAAATGCACACAAAAAAAACAAGCAGAAGCAAATATAAGCAATTACATTAAAAATAAGTCATATAAACAAAAAGAAAAATGTTATCCACCTATTCTATTAAATTTTCACTCCTGTTCAAGTACGCAATTTTATTATATTACAATTTATATGTACTGTTTTAACTGCACTGTATGAAATTTAGCATTTTCAACTAGTCTTATATATAAACTAACTCTGTTTAGTTTGGTTTTTCTATACTAGTTATACTCCTACTTCACTGTATTCTCCTCATATGGAGCATGTCATCATCCAGACAGTGCAGAAACTGTGAACAGAGTTAGTGATGAGCTGAGGGGATTTTCCCACATCACTGTTTCTGTCTCACGTTTACCACAGTAGCCACAGTTTCCACCAATACAACCACTAATATTACTATCAGCACAGTACATATATACATACATAATATGAGTCTACTTAGTATGAGTATGATTTGTTTTGTTGATTAAGGTAAAGTTGGTTTTATATCCGCACACTGTTCACTGTTGCAAAGAATATTTTTAGTAAAATTATATTATTAGGGAGAAAGTCCATATGTGTGAATATATAACATTATATTATTAAGGAGAAAGCCCATATGTGTGAATATATAACATTATATTATTAAGGAGAAAGTCCATATGTGTGAATATAACATTATATTATTAAGGAGAAAGCCCACATGTGTGAATATAACATTATATTATTAAGGAGAAAGTCCATATGTGTGAATATAACATTATATTAGTAAGGAGAAAGTCCATATGTGTGAATATAACATTATATTATTAGAGAGAAAGTCCATATGTGTGAATATAACATTATATTAGTAAGGAGAAAGTCCATATGTGTGAATATAACATTATATTATTAAGGAGAAAGTCCATATGTGTGAATATAACATTATATTAGTAAGGAGAAAGTCCATATGTGTGAATATAACATTATATTATTAAGGAGAAAGTCTATATGTGTGAATATAAAACCTACTTTACCTCAATTTTTTGTTGTTAGTTTTATTTTTGCGTCATTTTTATTTGTTTAATCTGATGACAGTCATGACTATAAACAAATGCTGGGTTGAATTTAACCCAATGTTGGCTCAAATACAGACAAACCCAACGTTAAGCCAATGTTTTTGTTAACTAAATTTGAATAACCATCAACTTTTTGTCCATATTTGAGCTAACGTCAAACTGTTTCGCGTTTAATAATAACCCCGAGCCGTTAACTCATAAATAAATAACTAGCATCAATGGTATTTTCACCATCAATGTGGTAATTTTGTAAATACAGCACATTCCTGCAGTCGTTTCAAACAAAGAAACCCCAGTTCCTTTCATTGCAGACCTGATAAACAGACACTGGTTATGAATAAGTTAGCTTGTGAACGAATTCGAGCAACAAACTCAACAATAAAAGTTCGTCGATTTTGTTTTTATGCTAATTACTTTATGCTAATTTTGCGACTTTACATCATCGGTCACGACACATCTACTGTCCTTAGCGTTTTATTCACTCTAAAATGTGTTTTAATAAAGATATAAGTGCTAATCAATGTCAAAAGTAAACTCTGTGTGGACTCACCATGACTTTTTCGTCCTGTTTGACTACATCGCTGTTTATGGCAATAATATCCAGCTGCAGACCCGCAGACAAATCGGTGTTTTTAGCGGTGTTTTCTCTGTTTAATGTTACTCAGTGTGAAGTTTAGTGGAAAGCAAGAGTTTGACGGTGGAAACTGAGAGAAAAAGAGGCATTTGAGTCCCTCCCATCTGCTGAAAAAGAGCTGCTGTGAGGCGGACTCACTCTTTCCACTGACCGCGGTGAGGTCTAGAAGGGATACAGCTGCGGACACTCACGTCAGTATAGCATCATTAAAATAGCATAATTAATATTTTGGCATTACTGTGAGGGTTTAGTTAGGGGGAAGACGTTAATGAAATACAATTTAATGGGTAATTTAATAAATAATATAAATTATTATTTAATTATAAATAATAATTATAATTTTAGTCCGCCATCAAACTCTCAAACCCTCCAGATCTGCATTAAACACACTATACACACTGTAAAACATGATGCACTGCAAAAATAAATGAATAAAAGGGGAAAAAATAGGTTTTCTTACTTAGAGTTTTTGCCTTTTTCTATATCTAAATATTCCTGAAAATAACTAAATTAATTATTACATTAATATAATATTAAGGAATTAATATAATAAATAAATACATAAAAGAAAAAATACATTTCTTTTTGAGTTTTTGTCTATTTTGTAGTCCAAATATCTAAAAATACTTCAAAAATAAATAAATATAATAATAATAATAATAAATAAATAAATAAATAAAAGAAAAAAATAATTATTTTCTTGCTTTTTTAGTTTTAGTTTATTTTTTCTAGTCCAAATATCTTTAAAAAATCCTTAAAATAAATACAAAATATAATAAATAAATAAATAAATAAATAAAAGCATTTTTCTAGTCCAAAAATAATAATAATAATAATAATAATAATAATAAATAAAAGAAAAAATAGTGGGCTGCACGGTGGCGCAGTGGGTAGCACAATCGCCTCACAGCAAGAAAGTTGCTGGTTCGAGCCTCAGCTAGGTCAGTTGGCACTTCTGTATGGAGTTTGCATGTTCTCCCCGTGTTGGTGTGGGTTTCCTCCGGGTGCTCCGGTTTCCCCCACAGTCCAAACACATGCGCTGTAGGGGAATTGGGTAAACTAAAGTGTCCGTAGTGTATGTGTGTGAATGAGTGTGTGTGGATGTTTCCCAGTGATGGGTTGCAGCTGGAAGGGCATCTGCTGCGTAAAACATATGCTGGATAAGTTGGCGGTTCATTCCGCTGTGGTGACCCCAGATTAATAATGGGACTAAGCTGAAAAGAAAATGAATGAATGAAAAGAAAAAATAATAATTTTCTTGTTTTTTTTTGTTTTTTTGTCTTTTTTTTTCTAGTCCAATTATCTAAAAAAAATCCTCAAAATAAATACAAAAATATAATAAATAAATAAATAATAGTATTTTTCTAGTCCAAATATCAAAAAATTCCTCAAAAATGAACAAATATATAATAATAATAATAATAATAATAATAATAATAAATAAATCTAAAATATATCCAAATATCTAAAACTTCTTAAATCAAGAAGCAAGTAAAAATATTTTGTTTTCAGACATAATAAGTCAAAATTTTGCAAGTTTTTCCTTAAAATAAGCTAAATTGTCTGCTATTAAGAATTAAAATAATCTTGTTTAAGATTGAAATAAGAACATTTTACTTACCCCACTAATTTAGCTTTTATTAAGAAATAATTATTTTAGTTTTTGAAAACATTTTTTTATGTAATTGATCATTTTAAAACAAATTAAATTGAGAAAAAATATATAATTGTGTTATTGGGTTTGTCCATGTTTGACCCTAGTATTTTATAATAATATGGACAAATCTAACCATTTTAATAAGTTATTAATTCAAATAGTTTAATATTTACATTTTTAATTAATTCAAAAGGTAACAAAGAGTTAAACACTGTAATTCAAATTTAAATGAAAAAACAAACAAGCATAATATTAAGTAAATATCCCAACATTGAATTTATCCATGTTTGAAGCAATGTTGCATGACAACCCAGATGTTTTTAGAGGCTAGTACATTTATTATGATTATTTACTATTCCTAAACTGCCACATAAAGGTCATTTAGTGTCCAATTTAAGCTCCAAACACCAATAATAATAATACCAATAATTAATAATAATCTCGTGATATTTGTGGCACTCTTGACAAGAAAAATTGACCTAGTGATTAATTTCCCATACAATACCGTTAGTTCTCGAAAACATGTGAACGCCTCCATCTGCTGGTCAACTTCTAAATTACAGGAGAACAAATAACATTGAGCCACGCAGTTTTATTCACATTTAAACACAGTGCAGTGTGACCGCATGTCCTCTCATTATCCGGATTGTCCTGGCCGGGGTTTATACATTGCCTAAAATATCCGGGTTTGGTTTGGTCGTGCTTTTACGTTTTTAATGTACAGTCGTGGCCAAAAGTTTTTTGAGAATGACATAAATATTGGAAATTGGAAAAGTTGCTGCTTAAGTTTTTATAATAGCAGTTTGCATATACTCCAGAATGTTATGAAGAGTGATCAGATGAACAGCATAGTCCTTCTTTGCCATGGAAATTAACTTAATCCTGAAAAAAACTTTCCACTGCATTTCATTGCTGTCATTAAAGGAGCTGCTGAGATCATTTCAGTAATCGTCTTATTAACTCAGGTGAGAATGTTGACCAGCACAAGGCTGGAGATCATTATGTCAGGCTGATTGGGTTAGAATGGCAGACTTGACATGTTAAAAGGAGGGTGATGCTTGAAATCATTGTTCTTCCATTGTTAACCATGGTGACCTGCAAAGAAACGTGTGCAGCCATCATTGCATTGCATAAAAATGGCTTCACAGGCAAGGATATTGTGGCTACTAAGATTGCACCTAAATCAACAATTTATAGGATCATCAAGAACTTGAAGGAAAGAGGTTCAATTATTGTTAAGAAGGCTTCAGGGCGTCCGAGAAAGTCCAGCAAGCGCCAGGATCGTCTCCTAAAGAGAATTCAGCTGCGGGATCAGAGTGCCACCAGTGCAGAGCTTGTTCAGGAATGGCAGCAGGCAGGTGTGAGCGCATCTGCATGCACAGTGAGGCGAAGACATTTGGAAGATGGCCTGGTGTCAAGAAGGGCAGCAAAGAAGCCACTTCTCTCCAAAAAAACCATCAGGGACAGATTGATCTTCTGCAAAAAGTATGGCGAATGGACTGCTGAGGACTGGGGCAAAGTCATATTCTCAGATGAAGCCCCTTTCCGATTGTTTGGGGCATCTGGAAAAAGGCTTGTCCGGAGAAGAAAAGGTGAGCGCTACCATCAGTCCTGTGTCATGCCAACAGTAAAGCATCCTGAGACCATTCATGTGTGGGGTTGCTTCTCATCCAAGGGAGTGGGCTCACTCACCATTTTGCCCAAAATCACAGCCATGAATAAAGAATGGTACCAAAACACCCTCCAACAGCAACTTCTTCCAACAATCCAACAACAGTTTGGTGAAGAACAATGCATTTTCCAGCACGATGGAGCACCGTGCCATAAGGCAAAAGTGATATCTAAGTGGCTCGGGGACCAAAACGTTGAAATTTTGGGTCCATGGCCTGGAAACTCCCCAGAACTTAATCCCATTGAGAACTTGTGGTCAATCCTCAAGAGGCGGATGGACAAACAAAAACCCACTAATTCTGACAAACTCCAAGCAGTGATTATGAAAGAATGGGTTGCTATCAGTCAGGATTTGGCCCAGAAGTTGATTGAGAGCATGCCCAGTCCAATTGCAGAGGTCCTGAAAAAGAAGGGCCAACACTGCAAATACTGACTCTTTGCATAAATGTCATGTAATTGTGGATAAAAGCCTTTGAAATGTATGAAGTGCTTGTAATTATATTTCAGTACATCACAGAAACAACTGAAACAAAGATCTAAGAGCAGTTTAGCAGAAAACATTAGGAAAACTAATATTTGTGTCATTCTCTAAACTTTTGGCCACGACTATATAGCCAACAGAGACTTTAATAGACACCAATAAAAAATAATAGTAAATGAAATTAAAATGATGGTAAAGCAAAGTAACAGAAATAAGTAACGAATTAAGGTATAAAAATACACTGGAAATAACTGATATAATCATGATTCAAAGAAAAAAGGTGAAGTGTTGCAAACTTATGTAACTTCCTGATTGTTTTTATATCATATTTTGCTTGCTGAAGGTGATGATGAATATTTTTATCATATATCCTTTATTTTATGTTATATATATATATATATATATATATATATATATATATATTGATTATTTTTGGATATATATATTGCTTATTATTTGATTGATTGTAACAAAATCAACATAGAAAGGTCTGAAAACTATTTAGTATGGTGTCTGAGAGAGCTCAGACGCACTGCGGGTTATGAAGACACATGCAAATAGAAAGCAATTATTAAAAAATGTCAAGTTTAGCACACATCTTCATCATTACTTATTAACAGAACACACATTTAATATCATTTGAGAAAAGATTAATCACTTCTTAGTAAAACCACAGTCAGAGCTGAGATAGGAGAGCTGAGATTAAATCAGCGGATAAACCAGAAACCAGCAGAAGATAACAGATCAAAACACACAGAAGCAGAGAAGAAATCCGTCATTATTGGGGACGTTCTTCTGCCGTCAACACAGCGCTGTAGAAATCTCCTGAATATATGAAGGTAAGACAGAGCTGGTGTTAGTTTTTGACTGTAAGTCATTAAATATGAACTGAATGTAACACAGACTCGAATGCAGGAATGTTTTCAGCCTGATGATTCTGAGTTGTTGGACTTTTAGCTGCTATTATGAGCTTTGTGTCTTCTGAAAGCTGCTCAACATTTATTCAGCGCTGAGATTTTACACATTCATGTACTTGTGTGTTTACAGATGAACATCACAGACTACAACTACACAGACTACGACATCACAGACTATGAGTATATAAATGATCTATTTAAACGGCAGTTCACACATTTCCTGGTGCAGAAGAAGATCAGACTCCTCATCTTCATGATCATTGGTGCGTCTGCAGGTCTACCAGCTCTTGTTTGGTCTGTCGGTGAACTGATTGACCACAGAAAGAATGGACACCGTATTTCAGTCTTCATCATCCTCCTCCTCCTCACTGACTTTACTGAGCTTTTCTTAAGTCCCTACATACTGATCAAATCTCTCTTTAATGAGCTTTATATGTCTACAGATTTGGCAAGTCAGGTTTTTCAGTCTTTATGGTGGTGTTCAAGAGTCTATGGTCTCCTCCTGAACCAGCTGGTGGCGCTAGAGGGAATTCTCTCAGTCAAATATCCAGTGTACACTGCTGCTGTTTTCTCCTCACGCTGTTTCAGGCTCTTCTACATAGTTGCTTTCCTCTGTATCACTATCTACAGGATTTGCTTTGAAACTGACACTATTGTGTTGTCTATTATTATTGCTTTCCTCGTGTCGGTTGTAATATATCGGATAATGCTGATAATATGCTGTAGAGCTTCATGCTCCGTTGATCCTCACTCTCACACATCCAGGAAACATGATCCTCACATTTTGGTTATTTTCATATTCAATCTGCTGATGTTTTATCTGCCCTTTATTGTATTTAGTTTATTCCATCTGGATATCCCTAATTTTTCACATATTCCTTGGCTCCTGGTGAGTTTGAGACTGATCTCAGACCCTCTCCTGTGTGTGCTGGTCTGCAGGCAGAATCTCAGTGTTCAAACACCCTGAAGAAACCAGTGTAGTCTGAGTGGATCCAAGATGATCTGGTGTGACAATAACACTCAATCCATTGAAATGTATAAAAACTAGGTAATTTTCTGTTCAAAATTACACATATGAAACTGTTTTGTTGTTGCACAGACATTTAAATATGTATATTCATCACTATTATTTCCATCTGTCCATGTATCATGTGATCATAATAAAGTGAATATCAGACTCAGAATCAGAATCGGTTTTATTGCCAAGTGTGCTTACACACTCAAGGAATTTGTTTTGGCTACAGAAGCTTCCAGTGTACATAAAGTGACAAGCGACAACACAAAATAAATATGAGAAAAATACGACAAACATTAAACAGACGCAGTTAGACAAAAGAGCTCTGGATGATGAATTGTTTGTACAGATTTGTTATAAATATACAAGTTATAAGGTGCTGTGTACAAATGCGTATGGAGAAGTATTGCATTGTATATTGTTATAAGGTGCTGTGTACAAATGCGTATGAAAAAGTATTGCACATGTTTATTGCACAGTAGGGGAATAATTAGCTGTTCATGAGGTAGATGGCCTGAGGAAAGAAACTTTTCCTGTGTCTGGCTGTTTTTGTGCTCGGTGCTCTGTAGCGCCGACCAGACGGTAACAGTTCAAACAGAAAGTGTGCTGGGTGTGAAGGGTCCAGAGTGATTTTGCAAGTCCTTTTACTCAATCTGGAAGAGTACAGTTCTTGAAGTGTAGGAAGGGTAGTGCCAGTGATTCGTTCAGCAGTCCAGACTATTCGCTGTAGCCTACGGAGGTCGGTTTTGGCAGCTGAGCCGAACCAGACGGTGATTGAAGTGCAGAGGATGGGTTGGATGACAGCTGAGTAGAACTGTACGAGCAGCTCCTGTGGCCGGTTGAACTTCCTCAGCTGACGAAGGAAGTACAGTCTCTGCTGGGCT
>CAIGQV010019101.1:901559-916652 GCA_903798115.1 Danio jaintianensis
TTTTGCCCGTTGACTCCGTATAGCGGTCCGCTCTGTACAGCTGAAAGTCCGGTAGGTGTAACGCGCTGTCCGGAATGGCTTCGTTCAGCCAGGTTTCCGTGAAACACAAAGCAGCAGAGTTGTTAAAGTTCTTGTTTCTGCGTGCGAGCAGAAGTAGTTCGTCCATTTTGTTAGGAAGAGAGCGGAGATTCACCAGATGGATGCAAGGCAGCGCCGTTCTGAAGCCGCGCTGTTTGAGCCTGACGAGCGCGCCGGCTCGCTTCCCACGCCTGCGCATCTTGTAGCGTTTCCCCAGTGCAGCTGCTCCGCCGACGACAATGTTCAGCAAAACGCCAGAGAAATCAAAAACCGGTTGGTGATTAATTGGAGTGTACTGCCGAATGTTCAGCAGCTCGTCCCAGGTATAACTGATCGCGTATGATAAACATAAAACAGGACAAACGAACAAAAACAGTGCAAAAACTGGAGAGCTCCACACCGAGGCGGCCATCCGCGGCGCCATCTTGGAATGAAGATTTTGAATATCACATTCCTATTCATGTTGTTGTTATGCTGGTTTGAGTCCCGGCTGGGTCAGTTGGTGTTTCTGTGTGGAGTTTGTATGTTCTCCCCGTGTTGGCGTGGGTTTCCTCCGGGTGCTCCGGTTTCCCCCACAGTCCAAACACATGCGCTATAGGGGAACTGATGAACTAAACTGGCCGTAGTGTGTGAGTGTGTGTGAAATGTGACTGTGGCCTTCTTGCTATGAGGCGACAGTGCTAACCACTGAGCCACCGTGCCTCCCCGAGTTAATGTAAATTCTTACTTTAAATAATATAAATGATACCCAAGACCATGTCTCCTAACAATCTGCCCCAGAGGAAGCATACAAACATTAAATAGTATAGGCCCCATTACAGAACCCTGAGGTACCCCATGTTGGACCTGCTTAATTTCTCATTTGTTGTTTCCCAGAATGGCAAACTGTGACCTGTTTGTAAGGTAGGATCTGAACCATTCTAACTCAGTACCAGAGATACCAATACAGCTCTACTTTGACAACAAAAGAAGAGTGTAATTGCACTAAAACAACACATTCCTGAATGTTTGACAGGAAAGGAAGGTTTGAAATTAGCCTGTAATTTGTTGAATGAGACAAGATCAGACAGATTTGTTGTGATAGCTGCTGTAGCGAGTGAGGCGGGCCGAGAGCCGTGAGGACATAAGTGGCAGGTGGCATGAGTGCTAATTAATGACACCTGCACACATCACCAGTCTCGAGTCTCAAGGAGTGAGCTCTGGGGCTGCGTGCGAAATCGCATACTTCCATACTATATAGTATGCAAAAATCAGTATGCGAGCCGAGTAGTATGTCCAAATTCATTCATTCATTCATTTTCTTTTCGGCTTAGTCCCTTTATTAATCAGGGGTCGCCACAGTGAATGAACCACCAACTTATGCAGCATATGTTTTACGCAGCAGATTCCCTTCCAGCTGCAACCCATCACTGGGAAACAACCATACACACTCATACACTACGGACAATTTAGCTTACCCAATTCCCCTATAGCGCATGTGTTTGGACTGTGGGGGAAACCGGAGCACCCGGAGGAAACCCACGCCAACACGGGGAGAACATGCAAACTACACACAGAAATGCCAACTGACCCAGCCATGGGTTGAACCAGCGACCTTCTTGCTGTGAGGCAATCGTGCTACCCACTGCGCCACTGTGACACCCCATGTCCAAAATTCATAGAATTCAAAAATCAGCATGCGAGAAGTACCCGGATGACCTACTACTTCCGGCGAGATTCT
Source organism: Danio jaintianensis (assembly GCA_903798115.1). NCBI lineage: Eukaryota > Metazoa > Chordata > Actinopteri > Cypriniformes > Danionidae > Danio > Danio jaintianensis. Next base: position 903,358 of record CAIGQV010019101.1, read on the forward strand.
ATAGTGTGTATCGTATGGACGCTATGCTATCCCATGATGCCCTGCGAGACAATTCATGAATGGAAGTGAAGCGACGCAACTCACGCGGGTAAAAGGAGGAGAGACAGCAGTAGAGGAGGAGAGAGGACCTTCTCGAGAACCAGAAAGCCGATGGATTCCAAATGCAGTTGTCCTACTTGGAGCTGGATGAGTCCCACATACTAAATATGACTTTCTAAACTGAGACGGCCAGTAGTAGTCTTAGGTTGGAACTGAGTAGGCTTCAATTTCTTTTTGAGCTGGAGCTGTTGACAGAGGTCTTTGTGGATTAAGTTACCCAGAGTCGAAGAGACTGGATAATATAAAAGAGGTGAGTGGATAATCAACTTTACAAGAGAGGTAAGAGGATGAGTATTTTTAACTGGATAAGAAATCACATTTATCATGGGAAATGAAGGGCAGATGGGACAGGACTGATTGTGTCCTGCTTGCACACAGTAAAGACAGTGACCCTGAATCAGCTGACAAAGATGTTTGGATACAGAGATCCATGAGGATCCACTGGTTCTGGTTCTAAAGGACTGGAAACATCAGGCAAATGGAGCTCTGAAATTATTTGGCATCCCAAAATATGGTTAGCCTCTTTGATAGATTCCTGGCGGAATCACTCTAAGTGAAGTGAAGTGTGATTACCCATACTCAAAATTGGTCCTCTGCTTTTGAGCTATCCAAGGGTGCACACACAAGTGAGAAATGAGAGCACACACACACTGTGAGCATACACCCAGAGCAGTGGGAAGCTATTTCTTCCAGTACCCAGAGAGAAATTAGAGGTTAGGTGTCAGGACTCTGCCACTTCGGTCATGTTTATTCTTGTTTTTCTGGGATCAGATCATGCATGCCCCATGTGCGAGTAAGTGTTTCATTTATCGTGTGCTCATGTCTGTTTGTGTTGAATTATTAATCATTATGTTCACCTGCCCAGGAATCAAACCTGCAACCTTTCAGTTGCCGTTTCTGTGTGGGGTTTGCATGTTCTCCCGGTGGGTTTCCTCTGGGTGCTCCGGTTTCCCCCACAGTCCAAACACATGCGCTATAGGGAAATTGGGTAAACTAAATTGGCCGCAGTGTATGTGTGTGAATGAGTGTGTATGGGTGTTTTCCAGTACTGGGTTGCAGCTGGATTGGCATCAGCTGTGTAAAACATATGCTGGATAAGTTGGCGGTTCATTCCGCTGTGGCGACCCCTGATGAATAAAGGGACTAAGCCGAAAGAAAATTAATGAATGAATGATTTACATTATTGTTACCATGACAATACAACCCTAAATGAGAAAAGGTAGGGACAGTATGGAAATCGCAATAAATAAAGTAGTGATTTCGAAATTTACTTTGACTGTATCTCATTGCAGACAATATAACAAACATTATTTAATGTTTTTGTTCCTCATGATTAATTTTTTTTTAAAATAAACACAGTTTTGGTTCTTGCAACACATTTAAAAAAAGTTGTATCAGTAAAGCATTTACCACTTTGTAATGTTTTCATTACTTTTCACAACACTTAAAAGACGTTCAGGGACTGAAGACACCAAGTGATGAAGTGTTTCAGGTGTAGTTTTGTCCCATTCTTCCTGCAAACAAGTCTTAAGGTGGGCAACAGTACGGGGTCTTTATTATCGCATTTTGCGCTTCAAAATGTGCCACACATTCTCTATTAGAACTAGGTCGGGACTGCAGGCAGGCCAGTCTAGTACCTGTATCCTCTTCCTCCACAGCAGGACGTTGTAATGTGTTCAGAATGTGGTTTTGCATTGTCTTGTTGAAATATGCATGGGCGTCCCTGAAAAAGAAGGCAGCATATTGTGCTCCAAAATCTTAATGGAGCTTCACAGAAGTGCAAGTTACCTTTGCCAAGGGCACTGACACAACCCCATACCATGACAGACCCTGGCTTTTGTACTTTTTGCTGGAAACAGTCTGGATGATCCTTTTCTTCTTTGGTCTGGAGCACACAGCGTCCATTTCTCCCTAAAAATACCTGAAATACTGATTCATCTACCCACAGTACACGTTTCCACTGTGTGATGGTCCATCCCAGATGTCGCCAAGCCAGAGAAGTCAACGGCGCTTCTGGACACTGTTAACATAGGGCTTCCTTTTGGCACAGTACAGTTTTAACTGGCATTTGTCGACGAAACTATGTATTGTGGTACTTGACAAAAGATTGTCAAAGTAAAGTAAAAGACTGGTTAAAAGTAAAAGCAAACAAAGACTGGTTGTTTTGATGTTGTAATGTTTTATTCCCATAAAACAAGGACTGCATTAAATAATTAAGTAGTGATAATTTTTTTCTTTACTTAATTAACTTAATTGTTTATTTTACAATCTGCAGTGCATTGTATTTACATGTCATAAATAAGAAAACCATTAAAGACAGTGACATTGCTTCCGTCCCATATCCATTTGTTCTTGAGAAGTTGAATATATAACTGATCACCTCTTTTTAACAACAGCGTTACGCCATTGCCTCCATTCTCTGCAGGACCTTCTTTCCTGTGATGTGCTGTCACTGCTATCCGCTCTCCATTTTTATACAAGACCAGCTCTGTTCCATGATGAGTGGAACAATGGTAGAAGAAACTGAAGTAGTACACTCCTTCCACCGGCGCTGTGAAAATACCTGTTAAAAAAAAATAAAACAGTTCCCTAATTAACCAACCCAGGCTTGTTATAGATACGTAGCCCTGTATACATTTCTGGAGAGAGTGAAATATGCCCCAGGAGGTACGTTTTTTTGCAGTTTTCTTTTCGCGAATCCACCAGAGGACGCTGTGTATGCTTTTTCAGATCTCAAATTTCTCTGGCGAGTGCCATTCGTGCCTGCTGTTCTCACGTAAATCCACCAGATGCCGCTGTCGACTGACTGACTAATATCCTCACCCACCGCCTTCCCTAAACCCACCAAGTGTTTTCAAAAGCAATCCAGAATAAAAGAAAACCCTCGTGGCCGCCTGGTTTTTACCCTGTTTATTACTTGTTTATTTTATTTTTTTGCCTTTTGTTGTACCTGCTTTTCTGAAATTTCTTCGCCAGACCCAAACCCATTGTCGCCGTCAACTCCGCTCTGCGTCCTCCCACCTACCTGGCGAGCCACTGGGCAAACTGTTAACACCGGTAAAGTCGTTCACATGGAGGTAAGCGGTCAGCCGGTAGTGCGAAAAGAAACAGAAGCCATCGGCAGCGTCATACCGCCCCGTAGCGTTCGTTTTAAAGACGAAATGCAGCCATACATAGCTCTGGCTACATAATGCGCTGTCTCCAGAAATGTATACAGGGTTACGTATTCACAATTAGCCCGTGTTACATTTGTACATATGGCTTACTATTTCACAATTGCACATAATGTGGATTTCAAAAATAGAAATTTTGCACGTCGCAGATGTTGTAATGTCGTATTCCCGTAAAACAAGGACTGCATTCAATAATTTTAGTAGTGATTCAGATTTTTTTCTAATTAACTTTATTATACAATCTTCAATGTATTTTATTTACTTCAAGAGTTCACACTTAGCTGATGATTGATTATAATCAATAATCATATAATAATATAGCTTGTTTGGCTGTCCCGGGAGAGAGCCCAGAGCTCATAAGATCCTCAAGCCCGGGGCTCCCTCCCGTTTGCAAGGCGAGAGGGGAGTTTGAGCTCAGGTAGATCTCGAGAACTCCTCTGCTGTAGTAGTAATGAACAGATAGTGATTGCTCTTAAGAGATAACTACTTACTAGGAGCATGTCTATGGTGCCGATTTGGATTAGTCAATTAACTTAAGTTACATGTTTTTGGACGGTGGGAGGAAACCGGGGCACCCGGGGGAAACCCACGTGAGCACGGGGAGAACATGTAAACTCCGCACAGAAACGTCGGCTGGCTTGGTAAGGACTAGGACCAGTGATGTTCTTGCTGTGAGGCAACAGTGCTAACCACTGGGCCACCGTGCCACCCATCTAGGAAAGGAGGAGTAGGGGTGGAAGGGGGGATTCTTCAAGACGAAGATGGCTGTTATATGGAACTTAGGGTATTTATAGTGGCTTAGGAATCGTCTGATTGGTTAATCATAAATTGAATAATGCAGGACCAGCCGCAAGCAATCATAAGCACGTGATCCTCTCGAAATTAGTTTATAAAAAAAACTTCACATGGTGTAAATCAGAAAACCATTTAAGACAGTAACCTTCCTTCCATCCCATATCCATTTGTTCTTTAGGAGTACAATACATACTTGATTTAACAGTTGTACATATGGCTTATTATTTCAGAATGACACAAAATGTGGATTTACCTGTATTCTTGTTGTAGGCGTCACCAATGTTAATGAAGGCATCTTTGTAAACCAATGTTAAATCTGTGTCAAATGGTCCAAAGAAACCACCTGAGCCCAATGCAGCAGAAAACGCCACCTTTGGTCTGTCTGAAGAATAAATTCACACACTTTCTTAAAATGATGATAATAGTTGATAATAGATGATAATAGCAAATAGCAAATAAATGACACATACAGTAGCAATGCAGTATTAAAGCATACAGGTATCATAAAGCATCAGTCTCACCTCTGTTTTCTGCTCGGAGTCCTTCAATCTGTGCTTCGCTTTTGGCGAGTCTGGACATCAGCTCCTGCAGTTTTGATTCGAGACTGTGGACTTGTTTCTCTGTGGCCTTTAATTTCTCCTCTGATGCTCCCAGATCCTTTGTTAGTTCTCTGCACATCATCAAAGGACATATCGGCTGTTGGGAAGTGTCTATTAAGTTTGTTTCTATTTCAATCTGAGCGAATATAAGACTTGTGTGCAGAAGAAGTAGAAGAATCACCGCCGTAACCCTCATCTTTAACAGTGTATTGATGTGTATTGGACTCTGTGTTTATCAGAATGTCACTAATCTGATGCTTTTATATCATTGAGAGATTCACATGTGATGGACCATTTTAGCCAATGGCAGACAGAGTTTTATTTGTTTGTTGCTCAAGCATCAATGTTTTCTTTACCTTTATACTAAGTTTTTAGCTAACAGTACACAGAACTTTGGACTTAAAAACATTACAGACTGCACCAAAATACCTTCCGTTATGTTTGTTTCTCTGCAGGCTGCACTTTGCATGGTTTGTAACAGGTCACACATAATAAACATGGGTGAATCTTTTCATGCCTTGTCTTTCATGCACTAAGACATCTTGGTTTTTTTCTTAATACACCTTTTATAATTGAAATATTAGTGTTATATAATAAGGACCAGGGGCTGCATGGTGGCACAGCGGGTAGCACGTTCGCCTCACAGCAAGAAGGTCGCTGGTTCGAGCCTCGGCTGGGTCAGTTGGTGTTTCTGTGTGGAGTTTGCATGTTCTCCCCGTGTTGGCGTGGGTTTCCTCCGGGTGCTCCGGTTTCCCCCACAAGTCCAAAGACGTGGTATAGGTGAATTGGATAGGCTAAATTGTCCGTAGTGTATGAGTGTGTGTGTGAATGAGAGTGTATGGATGTTTCCCAGTGATGGGTTGCAGCTGGAAGGGCATCCGCTGTGTAAAACATATGCTGGATAAGTTGGCGGTTCATTCCGCTGTGGCGACCCCAGATTAATAAAGGGACTAAGCCGAAAAGAAAATGAATGAATGAATATTTCCTCAACTTTTCCCAGCCATTAATGGTATTTTCTGGATCTCGTTTTCACTGCTGTACAGCAGGGGGCAGTGTTGTAGAGCTTCTGTAATAATAAAGACACTCAGGATCCAAAAACACGTTAAGAAGAAACAAGTACTGCTCACACACGTAAGCTAACGCAATTATCACTTATTTCAAAGTCTATAAATGCATTTTAAACCTCCAACGCCTTTAAAACCATTCATTTACATTGACTGGATGAAATGTGGATTCCATGAAAAGGTATACGAGTGTACGAGCTTTAAAAGTGTTGATGAACCCAAACTACTCTCAGTATGAGTGATCTGAATAATGTCAGAGTTGTCAAGACAGAAATATGTTTTTATTAGGATCAGAAAACAATGAGAAATATACAGTATGATAATAATGATACTTTACAGCATAATGATTATAATCAGAGAATATACTTGAATACCAAAACATATTAATACTGAAATTAATTTCCATTGAAGCTTTTAAATCCCAGCTGAAGACTTATTTGCATTCAGTAGCATTTGGTTAATTTGTATGTTGTTGTTGCTTTAATGTGTGCAGTCCAGTCTATTAATTATGTGTTGTTTAGTTTATTTACTTGCTTTAATCTTATCATTGGCCTTGTACAGCACTTTGGTACACACTAGTGTTTTCAGATGTGCTTTATACATTAATTGACTTGAAATATGTCAAAGTAACATGACATCACAAACATCACATTCTGGTAGATCTGCTCAGACTACTCTGGTTTCTTCAGGGTTTTGTGATGTTTGAACACTGAGATTCTGCCTGCAGACCAGCACACACAGGAGAGGGTCTGAGATCAGTCTCAAACTCATCAGGAACTGAGAATAATTTAAAACCATACTGAGCACATCTGAATGTAAAGCAGTAATCCACAATGAGACAAGCGCAGCAAGGTATGCATAGAGCACCAGACTGACTATGAAAATAACCAAAATGTGACGATCTGGTCTTCTGGATGTGTGAGAGTGACGTTCAGCAGAACATGAAGCTCCACAAGATATAATCCATGTGATCACAGACACGAGGAACACAGAAATGAAATGAAATGGAAGAAATCTACAGATAGTTATACAGACAGCGTGAGGAGAAAACAGCAGCAGTGTACAGTGGATACTTGACTGACAGAATTCCCTCTAGCGCCACCAGCTGGTTCAGGAGGAGACCATAGACTCTTAAAGACCACCATAAAGACATAAATAGCCACGAAAGCTCATTTAAGAGAGATTTGATCAGTATGTAGGGACTCAAGTAAAGCTCAGTAAAATCAGTGAGGAGGAGGAGGATGATGAAGACTGAAATACGGTGTCCATTCTTTCTGTGGTCAATCAGTTCACCGACAGACCAAACAAGAGCTGGTAGACCTGCAGACGCACCAATGATCATGAAGATGGAGAACCTGATATTAATCTCCAGCTGGCCGGGTATAAATTTCCACTTAAATGGATAATCTATATTCCAGTCTGTGATGCTCAACTGTAAACACACAAGTACATGAATCAGTGTAAAATCTCAGCACTTAATAAATGCTGAGCAGCTTTCAGAAGACACAAAGCTCATAATAGCAGCTAAAAGTCCAACAACTCAGAATCATCAGGCTGAAAACATTCCTGCATTCGAGTCTGTGTTACATTCAGTTCATATTTAATGACTTACAGTCAAAAACTAACACCAGCTCTGTCTTACCTTCATATATTCAGGAGATTTCTACAGCGCTGTGTTGACGGCAGAAGAACGTCCCCAATAATGACGGATTTCTTCTCTGCTTCTGTGTGTTTTGATCTGTTATCTTCTGCTGTATTATCCGCTGGTTTAATCTCAGCTCCCCTATCTCAGCTCTGACTGGGGTTTTACTAAGAAACTTTAGGAATATATTAAATACTAAATTTTATAACTCAAAAGTTTATTTGTATACATTACATACAAATTAATGATCATTATATGAGCTTGTAATACCACGTTAATTGAACCTGACACAGTAATTCAAATAATAAATACAAACATATAAAAATACCTTGCATGTATTACAACACATCCCACATGTTAATTTTATCAGTCATCAGATTTACTGACATATGCAACTTATCTAAATGTTTTCCTCAGTAAAGCGTTAAGTCTCAAATGATGATTTGTGCATTTCAAGTGTTTTTCTGCTTATCTTACGTGCACACTGAGAAGTATAAAAGGCATAAAAGTGGTCACTGTCAACACATTTATATCTATTGGTTCATACCGGGAACTTAAATCTACATATTAGTACCTAAAGTGTACCTTAAAAAGTACAAGTGTACAGCTTTTGTACCTTTATTTCTGAAAGTGTGACTAAAAAAAACTGTCAAATAAAAGATTCTCAGTGCTGATTGAAGAAGAGTTTCAGTGCTGATACTACAGTAAAATGCATTTGAAACTGCATCACTTCTCTTCAGGTGTGTCCACCAACATCAGATGTGAATTTGTACACTTTCTCTGAACCACCTTATTATCCAGCTCCTTTTCATCTGTATTACACCTAAGAGTCGCTCCATTTAGTGTTACTGTTATGACAATAGAACTAATAGTATCAAAACTTACAATTGTTGTTCTTACTTTGGCATTTCCATCACTCGTTTGTCAAGGGATACTTAAAATTGTGTATCAACACGCGCTGATAAACTATCAAACGCAATTAGCACGTCATATAATCTCATAGAATATGAAATGTTTGCATAATATGCCCTTTTTAAAATAAATATTCACTATTTGATTCGTGTTTTCCATCACTCGTTTCTCATGCAATACTTGCCTGTAAAAGTTTTTGACTCCTCTAAAGCATGAAAATACCATCATATGTTTGCAGATATTCAGAAACATGCTAAGTGAACATATTTATCTGAAAAACAATGCTGACGTCAGATATTCTGCTTTGAACGTGCGTTACGTGCCGAAACGGCTGTCTTTGTTTTGGTCATTTAACCCGCTCAATGCCAGTTTAGCCAATTATATTTCAGCACACCGGGTTGCCTTGGTGGAAAACAGCGTATTTCATTCATTCAGTCAGAAAGGCTCTCAAAGCATGAGTCCGCGACTGAAATGTGACTTCCAGTGGACAGTAGCAGAGTTCCCTATGAGGTGGTTATTAATTAGCAAATAATATAAATATTATGAGCGTAAACATTAGGTGAGCAGGCTACATTGTAACCCCGTGTCCCAACAACACGCTACGTGATGAGATGCGCAGTGATGAGCAGTTTGGCTGTTTGCACCAGACGAAACACCACAGAAATGTAAATACAGCCATTCAGAAGCACAGAATAGTGCACTCACTGCACTCCAGCGAAATGGTAAGGGTTATAATCTAATAAATACATATTAAACCTCTTTAACATTATTAAATGTAGATGCTGAATCACTGATATGTGTTGGGTTGCATTATTTCACTGTTCTAAAGTTCAGTTTCAAACAGTTTAATATATTTTCCAGATCTGAGGTGAACTATCTGCTGCTGCTTTCAGTAGTATGGCAATAAATGTCATGTGAAATGGCATTTAAACTCACATTGTTAGCATTTAACACTGAATAAAGCACATGAGGTTGTACCTGAGCTGATCATTGTCATCAAGTTTGCAAGAAATATAAGCCGTTTCTAAAATATAAATTCCAGGTATTGCTTAGGAATATTCTAACTATTAAAACTATTCCTTCTTTCGCGTGCCATTTCTTTTATTTAGAACAGGATTTAAATCAGCCTTAAATCAGCGTTTAGTCTCAATAGTCAGGCTCGCTCCTGTTGGTGTCGTCAATCTGGCAACCTACGCTTGTGTGTGTTTTGATCCAGGAGTGCAATACCTAGTTCAACCACTGGGTGTCAAACCTCAATACTGCACCTTTAACACACACTGTTGAAAAAAAAAACCTCAACAAATAGTGAATATTTATTTGAAAAAGGGCATATTATGCAGACATTTAATATTCTACGAGATTATATGACGTGCTAATTGCATTTGATTGATTATAATTTCAATAAAATGTTTGTAATGTGTGTGTAAAATAGCATGTGCTCGCTCCAAAACAGTAAATCATTTTGAGAAGCAGTTGTTTCGTAGCTTTGAAAGGCTTAATTTCTCCCATCACTAGGTAGTATACCTGTCTTTATTTGTTATAGATTTTATTTCCAGTGTTTCGCACAAATAACGTGATCATCTGTAAACATGAATGCAGATGAACGCTTCGAACCATCAGATTCATTTACGCAAAACAGCAGACCTCAACTAAGGTGACAAAAAAAAAACTTTCTCCACAAGATATTGTAGTTTCATGCTTTCACCACTAGGGGAGCAAACGCTGATTTCAGTGTTTAATTATGATTTATAGGTGGTGTTTCAACAACTAATGCCCATTAACAAGTTTTTTTACGTCAAGAAATGTTTACAAAATGTTTATAAACTTGCATCCATCACATAAAATAAAGATAGAGTCGTGTTGGTGGGTGTTTCAACTTTATTATTCCATTTGCAATAGCTAATTTCCTGAAAATACTTCATTCACCACAGAAAATCTGCCCTTATATTTGCCTTTATTTCATTTATTACATATTTTGCATTTACATAAACAGTTTCTCTATATATTCTGATTGTATTAGTATCTGTATATTATGTACATTTGAAGTCGCATGAACACTAGTGAAACAAATGAGACATTAAACACTGTTGGAGTATTTGCTGACATGCTTATAACCCGATGTGAATCTCGTGATTCAGTACAAAAGTGCAGTTTTATGAAGAAAGAAAGAAAGACAACGTTTGAGCCAGAGACGGAGGCCAAAGCCAAACTTAATGAAACCATAAAGGGAACAGGTGAACACAATCAGCATTTTTCACTCCTTTAAAAAAAAGCATTCAATAACTCCAGATTTGAAGACCAAGTGTTCAGCTTCAGCCTCATTCAGAACAAACAGACACGTATAAATGCAAAGTGCATATCGATGTTGCTACGTTTGACAATAAATAAATAAAAATTTAAAACTGAAGCAGTCCTTACCCTGCCACAAAGCAGGATCAGAATAAAGAAGGGGCACTTCAACAGTGTGTATTTTGTACAGCCCTCTTTATAAATACATACATGAAACAAATTACAAAATAATAATTATGAAGAGCAAATGCAGAAAAGATTATAAATATTATAGTCTAGCAAATGAGGAGAGGAACTACTGCTGATACATGAATTTTTGGAAAATAAAATGAGCATATAAATAAAAAACATACATTTTCAAATGCAAACCCCCCCCCAAACATCTACATTGCTTATATTAGTAACATGTAATCCTGTAATACCATCTTATCTCATATTAACTTTTTCAGTTTCACCATTTGGACCTTTTCTCTATTCGAGTAATAATAACATTCGCATTTATTTAATACACATTCACGCATTGCTTTACACTTTCCAGTTTTATATAAAAGAAAATCCTTACACTTAATTTATTTATTTTTTGCCCCAGATTTGATCCCTGAACTGCTGAAATAAAAAGCACATCCAGTTATCTAAAGGTTGTGTGAGGTAAATAAAATAAAGATTTATTACAGAAAAAAATACATAGTAATTTATAGTAAATAGTGTTTTTGAACCATAGCCTACTTATATTTACAACTCTTTGTTAATGAATGCTTCGGCATACTGTAGTATTATGATATCCCTGCTGAAAAAAACTGCCAAAACCAGCCTAAGCTGGTTGGCTGGTTTTAGCTGGTCGACCTGCCTGGTTTTAGAGGGGTTTGGACCATTTCCAGCCTGGTTTCCAGCCACTTCCAGCCTGGTCTTAGCTGGTCAGGCATGGAAACGACTATCTAAAACTAGCTTGACCAGCCTGGTTTAAGCTGGACATAGCCTGTTTTGGCTGGTCAAGCTGGTTTTAGTTGGTCGTTTCCATGCCTGACCAGCTAAGAAATGGCCAAAACCCCTCTAAAACCAGGCTGGTCAACCAGCTAAAACCAGCCAACCAGCCTAGGCTGGTTTAAGCTGTTTTTTCAGCAGGGATACTGTAATAAATATGATACTTTAGTTTTTACTACAGTAAATTGTGGTTTATTGTAGTATAATACTCTATAGTTGTAGAATTGGGTCATTTGTTTTTATTACCATAGCAACTAGAATCACAGATTAATTCAAGTACTTTACTATAGTACGGTTCAAAAACACTACAGTATTTACTATAAATGATTAGCATTTTTAGCATCTATGCCTGCTCAAATATAAACACAAGGCTTTGGTGGAGAAAACACTGAATGTAAGTTAAACATTTGCTATATTAGATATTATTTTATGTGTGAATCATACAAAAATAAACACTAGAGGGCGATATTTGCAACAAGTGTTATGCTAGCTAGTGTGATGTAAGTGTACGCTACGCTAGTGGGTAATATTAGCTTGTAAATGTGGTATTTGTGCCTGTACAGATTACAAAGATCAAGTCTAAAGCACCTTTAAAAGTGTTCACATGATCGCGCTACTCATAAATGCGTGTTTTTAATCTATCTAGAGTAACTTTAGCACATTAAACACTCGTTTCGTTATTCGTTAGGCAAGTCATTATACGCAATTATTTTTTGCCTTATTAGCAATTAGCACATCTTGAGTTAGCCTACACATTATTCATGCATGCATTTCAACGTTGTGGGTTTGTATTTCAGTCCAGAAACATGGACTGAAGTGTTAGCAGCTTGGAGAGCTAGCCTATCTGCTTTCTAACTACATACTAAAAGCATCTACGCATTTCCCTCGCGTTTACATTACTTGTTTACCGCGGTTTAGTCTATAAATGAGTGAATATCAAGGGTATTTTTATGCTTAAGGGGGAAGCAACATGCAGGACATTTCTCATTTGTAGTTTCTTGAGGCAGCAAGTAGTCGTTTTTTTATTTTTACAATCAATACTGCAGCTCAAACACCTCTAAAACTGAAATAAAAATGCTGATTCCAGATTAAAACAATATGTTCAAAATTAAATGCAGATTACACTTGGCCTCTTGACGCACAAGCAAAATGTAAAGACAGATGTACACATATTTATTATCTGCGTAAATAAATAAATATACTGTATTTTGATTAAATAAACATTCCAGTATGGCATGCTGGATCTATAAAAGATATTCTTTGCCACATTAGGTCAAACCAATTTGACAGTTTTTATCATTAAACTAAAAACTAAACAATAATTATTATTTCTGGAGAAGTTTTTTGTTTTGTTTTATCAACATTTATCATTTGATCAAATACCCCACTGCATATCAAAATGTCATCAATTGACATTTCAATACCATCAATACCATTTTTTAATGCTGTAGGCAAGTAACGGTTCACAAAACTTCTCCAATATTTGGAGCGAAATCAATTTTGCATACTTTTTGGTTAACAACATGACATTTTAATATAATTAAATGTCATTAAATGTTAATTTGTTTGCTGTGTGTAACCCACCGGTCCTACTGCACCCAACCCGCTCTGAGCTGGGATTGAACCGGCGATTTTTTGCATGGGAGTTGGTTGCTCTAACAGGGAGGCTAAAGAACATGGCCTCTAGTATCTGTCTAGAGCACCCTTTGAGGTCAGAGGAGTGAGGTTTACCTGCATAGCA
>CAIGQV010019101.1:1139560-1151160 GCA_903798115.1 Danio jaintianensis
GGCTGTGAGTCCTTTAGGGCAGGGCTATCAGTCATTTGGGCGGGGCTTTGAGTCATTTGGGGCGGGGTTATCAGTCATTTGGGTGGGGCTTTTTTTATTGACTGTACACAATGACATCACCTATTTACTATATAACTGCAGTTTAACTATGTTTATATATAACCTTAACTGTTAAAAGCTATTAGTTACTAGTTAATTAAAGTTATTAGTAACTAATAAAGTTATGGTAACAATAACCTTTTCCGAATTTGATTGTAATGCAATAATGTGCATTTATTGCAATTATTGTGAAAAGTGCTATACAAATAAACTTGAATTGAATTATGTTCATCCTCTGCTGGGTTGAGGCAGGATTTCTCACCGTTGCGATCTTGGCGCCGAATCCCAGCACGTCCCTCCAGGCGTAGCAGAGCACGTGCGGCAGGTAGAGCAGGAAGTAGAGAAGGCCCCCACAGGCGGCAGCCAGATTCGCCCGAGAGAAAAACACACTGATGAAAAAGCACTGCATGACTGTGGCCAGGCAGAAGACCAGCAGGAACACAAAGATCACAGAAGGGTCACTGTATCGCAGAACTTTTCCATACTGAGAGAGAGAGAGAGAGAAAGACATGTAAAAAACACACTTGCTGAGACAATTGATGGATCAGGAGCGGGAAGACATTCACAAATAACCGCGTGACAGCTATTTAAAGGAATAGTTCACTGAAAAATTTGAATTACCACAGTTCACTCACTCTCAAGCCATCCTCGGTGTATGTTACTTTATTCGGTAACTCTTTAGGTCACAATTTAAGCTATTAACTACCGGCTATTAACTAACACTGAAAAACTAATTATTCATTGGATTTACCCAATTTTTTATGGTAAATGGTGGTGTTGCATAGTGACCTTTATTTAGAAGCTTCCAGAAGTGCATAAATCCATCGTAAAACTAACCCATACTCCAGGAGTTTAACACATGTCCTATGAAGAAAATCGATGGCTGTATCCGAAATCACCCCCTATACCCTTAATAGTGGACTATTTGAGGGAGCCATTTTTAGTGGTGTCTGAAACCATAGTGCACTCAATCACAATCACTATCACTCGAGTGCTCGAATTCACTCCTTTAAGTAGACTACATTAGTGGACTAATGTAGGGAATAGTTAATTATGAGGGTATATGGGTGACTGATGTATACGACGTATGATGTAAATATTGCATTCATAGTGGAAACTCAAGAACAAAATCCATATAAGTTGTGTCCCAAATGACACACTATGCACTTATACACTATATAGTTATGCATTTTTACACTCGAACATGTTGTGTAGAGTTTAGTGTCGTCCCAAATGGACCACTAGCGTTTTTCTACCAAACAAAAACTACCTTTTCCCAGGCAACTTTTAACGGTTGCCAAATTAGGGATATTAATTACCAAAATAAATAAAGGCGTCTTATGAAGATCGCTGACTCTATAGAAAATCCCCATAATGCACTGTGAGATTTTGCACGACAAATGAATTTCTGCATCTGACCACTAGATGGCGTCTAAAGCGCAATCCTATTGGTGTAGTTTCAAAATAAAATATTAGTTAATTAAATTAATCAAAAGTATTTGTTTCATTACTAATCGACAGCTTAAGTTTTAAATAACCATCACCAATAACCATCGAGTGCTCAAATTCACTCCTTCAAGTAGACTATATTACCACTGATGTATATGACGTGTGACGTAAAAGGCATTCGTAGCAGAAACTCAGGAACACATTCCATATAAGTTGCGTCCCAAATGACACACTATTCACTATGCATGATGACTGTATAGAAAATCCCCATAATGCACCATGAGATTTTGCACGACGAATGAATTTCTGCATCTGACCACTAGATGGCGTCTAAAGAGCAATCCTATTGGTATATAGTCTAAAAATAAAATATTATTTAATTAGGGAATAGTGAATGAGGGTATATGAGCGACTGATGTATACGGTGTATGACGTAAAACGCATTCGTAGCAGAAACTCACACTATACACTTATACACTCAAACATGTTGTGCGGAGTTTAGTGGTGTCCTAAATGGAACACTAGCATTTTTTTTTACTAAATGGAAACTCAACCCATTTTCCAGGCAACATTTAACGGTTGCCAAATTAGGGATATAAATTACCAAACTATCAATAGTATATGCCAACAGTAAATATTTTCGAGCTTGACTGTATATATTTCTGTTACAAAATCACATGGATCCACTTCATAAGACGTGCGTTAACCCCCTGGCGGTGTATGGGTTACTTTGACCATGTATTTATGCATTTTTTGGAAGCTTCAAAATAAAAGTCACTATCCAACAACATTAAATAGCATAGAAGTTAATATAACGGGATAAAGTTTAAAACTACACCAACTGAGTTTGTCTGACAGAAAAAAAGTAATTTACACCAAAGATGGCTTGGGGGTGAGTAAATTATTGGGTAAATTTCATTTTTTGGGTGAACTATTCTATTAAAGAACAACTCCATGGATGCAACCTGATAATTATAAAGCACAATAACAGGAAGTGGTCTGAAAGAGAAAGCATTGCATCTGACAAGAGCAGCGACGGAGAGAGACGGGGCTGATTAAAAGCAGATCTGTGATTGTAGAAATGGCAAACGTCAGGCTCTGGTGGGTCGAGGTGAACAAATCATGTGTGCAGTTGAATATTCAGGGCTCATCTCATGTTCTCGAACCCACACTGAGTCACTGAGCTCACCGCAAAACCACACATTCACAAACACTGCACCATCTGATCCTGGACCAGCCTTACAAGCAACTGTATGATTATATAGTGCTAATGTTAATTTCAGGATGAACATACCTCACATTAATGTGTTAGTGAACTTAAGAGAACCAGCGAGAATTTCGGTAGCAAATTATGGATTGTTGAAAGACCAAATGTGCAACAAAACCACTGAGATATTATGTGGACATCTTTGGGGGTTATCAAACGATATTTGTAATAGTCAAAACATATATTACTTGGGCTATATGGGTAAAAAAAAGGGTGAAAACCACTGGTAAACAATGTGTTTTGTAAATATTGATGCTAGTATCACTGGTCTAGCTGCTTTAGCATCCTCCTATATCAGGTTACGCAAGTAAGAAATCACCATTCTCCCTTAAATCTTGGAGTATTTCATACATTTATGCAAAGTAAGCTCTCTGATCTTGCACTCCAGATCAGATCTCGGATGCAGAGTTTCACCGCAGTGTTTGTGAATGGCAGTAAATCAGCATTAATCACCTTGAGAATGAGCGTGAGGAGTGCGGCGCTGACGGCGAGGGGTAAAGTGCTGCTGACGGCCCAGCTCAGCCAGTAGGTGGAGCTCTTCAATCCCATCATCCTCACAGTCTCCTTCAGACGCGCCTCTTTCTCCTGAACCACACCCTTGACTATCAGTGCAACTGAGAAGATCCACGCGAGCGTCATGTATAAGGGCAGGGAGCGCGTCAGAGAGCGCAGAAACCTACACACGCATAACAAAACAAGCATGAGAACACCAGCCATGCTTTCATTAGCTCGCGTTTGGACTACTGTTAGGTTGTAATTACTCTCCACAAACCCTTTTCCCCATCTTTCTGAATGAAATCTACTTTACTACATCCAATCAGCTTGCAGTAAAAAAAAACAAGCCACGCCCACTGCTTTGTCATTTGATATTCTGTTTCTCTAGGAACTGCGTCACAATATAAAACCAAAAAAAAAAAAAGTCTCAGTTTCCGGTTCATGCAGACTTTAACAAACAGTCGGAAACACGTCACACCTATTCTCGACTGCCTCCACTGGCTCCCTGTACAGTTTACAATTGATTTTTTAATGCAGTCAATGGCCTTGCACCTTCTTATTTATGCAAAATTTTGCACGATATTTATGTGAAATCTTGCTTAAGACCCACTTGTTCAAAAGGGCTTTTAATGCATAGTAGCACTGACACTTTTCTCTGTTGTATTTTATTGACATTTATTGTATTGCTTTTTGCTTTCTATTTGTATTGTTTAATGAGTATGTATTGGTGTAAAGCACTTTGGTCAACCTTGGTTGCAGTATGTGTGTGCTATATAAATAAAGGGGTCACACTTTACAATAAGGCTTCATTAGTTGATACATTTACTAACATGAACTAAGTATGAATAGCACTTGTACAGCATTTACTAATGCCTTATTAAAATCCACATTCATGCTTGTTAACATTAGTTATGCACCGTGAGCTAACATGAACTAACAATCATTAACTAATGGTAAATAACATGAACAAATACTGTAATAAATGCATTGTTCATTGTTTGTTCATGTTAGTAAATGCATTAACTAACACGAACTAATACAACCTTATTGTAAAGTGTTACCAATAAAGGTTGACTGATTGATTGATGAAAACCCACAATACTTTTAAAATTTCCAATGCACAACAACCACACAAACGAGCAGAATTCTTGCCACAACAGGTTTTCTCTAAATCATTTCACCTGGACACCAGAGAATATCTGTCACTGAAACCCTCCGGCTGGCAAAAGTCGCCTTGAGATCATCTCTCCTCTTTTTGACTGGATCTGTCTGCATTCTAAATCACTAGCTACTTTTGTCCATCGGGCATCACATGAACTTCAACCTGCTGTCTTGAGATGTACACTGCCTGTAGATCCTTCAGGGCAACTTGGAGGCAACTTGGAGGCAAAAAGGAGCCTCAGTCACATCAACCGATCCCTGGTGTACCTCAGGGTTCGGAACGTGGCCCGCTTCTCTTCTTGATTTACACAACATAGCTTGAGAAAAAATCATACTTTTTTTGGCACATACATTTTCCTGCACTGCTACTTCTCAGCCTGACAACCCCACAGCAGATGCACAGATCTTGACTTGTCTAGTAGACGTGTCAACACCGTAGTACCTATGTAGACTCATATTTATAAGTCTTCCCCCCAGAAGTTGGCTGTCAGAGACTGAGTAGCGCCTCATGGCATAAAAAAAACAGGCAAAAGATACCACAATTTCATTGTCACCTTAACTTTGGACACTGTACAGTCAAAATGATTCGATTTTTTTCTTTTTCAAGTATTTCCCAAACGATGTTGAACAGATTCAGGAATTTTTCACAGTATTTCCTATGATATTTTTTTCTTCTGGAGAAAGTCTTATTTGTTTTATTTCGGCTAGAATAAAAGCAGTTCTTATTTTTTTTAAGCCATTTTAAGGTCAATATTATTCGCCCCCTTAAGCAATATTAGTTCTGGATTGTCTCCAGAACAAACCACTGTTATACAATGACTTGCCTAATTACCCTAACTTTACCCTAATTAACCTAGTTAAGCCTTTAAATGTCTCTTTAAGCTGAATACTAGTGTCTTGAAGAATATCTAGTCTAATATTATCTGCTGTCATCATGGCAAAGAGAAAAGAAATCAGTTATTAGAAATGAGTTATTACAACTATTA
This sequence comes from Danio jaintianensis, assembly GCA_903798115.1. NCBI lineage: Eukaryota > Metazoa > Chordata > Actinopteri > Cypriniformes > Danionidae > Danio > Danio jaintianensis. The sequence continues at coordinate 1,145,018 of CAIGQV010019101.1, forward strand.
TGTTTAGAATAATAATGTAATGTAATGTGTATTTATATAGTGCATTTATCGTGTATGGCCATAAACCCAAAGCACTTCACAATCATGAGGGGGTCTCTCCACACCACCACCAGTGTGCAGCATCCTTTTGGATGATGCGACGGCAGTCACAGGACAACAGCGCCAGTGCTTCACCACACACCAGCTATTGGTGGAGTGGAGAGACAGTGATAGAGCCAATTCCGTGGATGGGGATGATTGGGAGGCCATGATGGGTAAGGGCCGATGGAGGGAAATTGGCCAGGACACCAGGAATACACCCCTACTCTTTAGCAGAAGTGCCATGGGATTTTTTTTAATGACCACATAGAGTCAGGACCTTGGTTTAACGTCTCATCCGAAAGACGGTGCTCACTGACAGTACAGTGTCCCCTTCACTATACTGGGGCATTAGGACCCACACAGACTGCAGGTTGAACGCCCCCTTCTGGCCTTACTAACACTACTTCCAATGTGTTGAAAAAAATATTTTTTCCGATAAACAGAAATTGGGGAAATAAATACACGGGGAGGGGAGGGGGATAATTCAGACTTCAACTGTATATATTTGACTCCCACCTTCTATGAATTGCAACTATGACGTTTAGCAATAAAGGCCCTGATATACGTCAAACAGTAAAAGGAAAGTTCTTTTCCTTTCTATGTTTGATGGCAAAAAGAGTTAGGATAAAGTTTAAAACTACTTAGACTGTGTTTAAGTCACAAAACACGGCTAAATTAGGGGGTAATTTTCATTTTTGGGTGAACTACCCCTTTAATATTGCCATAATCATTGATTTAAAGAGAAGCACTAGCAACACCATGGTCATGAGTTGGATTCCTAGGGTGACACATGAACTGATGAACTCTACACCTCCAGAGCAACTCAAGTCTATATTCAATAAAAGTGTCTGCCAAAAAGCTTAACTGTGAACAGGTCCTAGATTCCCAAGTGTTCAGACACCTGGCACAACTCCATCAGCTCATGCACTGAGGCTTTTAATCAATTAAACCGTGGTAAATATGGTCAGTTCATCTAAAAGAAGGAGTAATGTGTTTAATAAATGCCCAGTCATGCAATTAGGATTCAAGTTAATTTAAAAGTGAACTTGCTGACTATAGGATATAATATAAGTGTCATGAGGGTGGTTTCCACCCCAATCACTGCAAAGACACAGGTGTTAATAATATTCTTGATTTGACCTACTTTTCAGCCGCCAGTATGCTTAATGTGCCCCCCTAAGCGGTCTGACATATACTGACATTTTGGGTATGCATAAATAAATGAAGGTGCAGCCTATGAATTGTACCCCTCATTCTTCTGAGTGTGTTTTTGAGGCACCTGCTTTACCTCCAGAGCAACTTAAGTCTATTCAATAAAAGTGTCTGCCAAAAAGCTTAACTGTGAACGCATCCTAGATTCCCAAGTGTTCAGACGCCACCACCGCTGCTAAATCCATGCCTGGCACAACTCCATCAGCTCATGCACTGAGGCTTTTAATCAACTAAAAATGGTCAGTTCATCTAAAAGAAGGAGTAATGCGTTTAATAATTAATGCCCAGTCATGCAATTAACAAAAATCTCCCATCAATTTACACCATGCAGCTACGTTTTAAGTTCTACACTAATCTGTTCATTCGACTCATTTTCACCATGGAAACGATGAGGCGGGAAAGAGTTTTGGACGGTAAAAGGCTGAGGAGGTTGAATAATCACACCGCTGATTATAAGGACTCCTCTAATGGCTCTATAACAGGCCAGCTGTCATTCCCGGCTTCATCTTGGAGAGGAACAAAATTAACCTGTTTTGCGAGACTTGGAAATATGTCACTGCAGAGGAAAGCTGCTTCTACTACTGGTTTGTGGCATTAGCATGCTAGTCTGTTATTATCTGTTCTATATTGTCCGTTTTCTATAAATAATGCACAAGAAAAAAACTAATTAGCATTTGGTTAATTCTAGTGCTGGTCAAAGATTAATCTTGATTAACCACATCCTAAATAAACATTTGTTTTGACATAATAAATCACTCATTAGCTCAATAATTCGGTTTAGTCAATGATTTATCAGGGGTCGCCACAGCCGAATGAACCACCAATTACTCTGGCATATGTTTAATGTGGCGGATGCCCTTCCAGGCGCATGACAAAATATATATGTGTGTTTATTATATATAGTTATCATGTGATACACACATACATAAAAACGAAACTAAACCAATTTTGTTACATAGATATTTAAATGTTCTGTATATACAATTTGTCTCATTTACATATATATTTTATTTCTAAGTATCAATAAACTTTTTCTTCAAATATATGCATGCATGAGATATGCATAATAAATATACACAGTACACACACACACACATACACACACACATACATATATATATATGTATTAGGGCTGCACGATTAATCGAAAAAAGATTGTGATCTCGATTCGACCACCCACACGATCTTAATCCAGCATCTCTATGATTCCGCCAATTATATTGTTAAGTTCGGGAGAAACATAAAGGCGGCCAAGTCTTCACATTGTTTTACATACATTGCTCAGCAAGGTGGACACATCCAAATGGTGTTAAAAGTGTCACATACTGTATTTATAAGGTATAATTCACCCAAAAATGTCTTTTCTGTCAGTGTATCAATGTAATAACATATTGTTGATGTCTACTTTAGTAAACAGAACCTTCATAGGCTGTGAATAACAGGTAATAAAGTTATAAATAACGTTCAGTTTGTTGCACAGAGAGACTGTGCGGGAAGTATGATTTGCATGTATGTATGGTTTGTTGTTTTGTTTTTCTTCTCTTAGAATGACGGCAGTATGACATGAGCGCACTCGACTGTAAAAGTGAAACCGAAGGGGCACACCATTTAAATGATCATATCGCATTTTAGAGTTATGATTTTTTCTTTCATAGCAAACAGAAAGTGTTGTGCATGAAAATAAATGTTTTAACAGTGTCAGTGTAACTACTGTAGCCTATATAATGTTGAATATAATGCAGGAGGGAATCTGATAATGACAAATGTCTCATTTTACCAGTGAAAAAAATGGTCTAATAATGTTGTCAATGACAAATGGCAAGCATATACCTCTATTACTGTGCATTAATGACCAGGACATATTTAAAGTCTATTCAAGTCCACCTTTCCAAGTCTATACAAAACGTAGCCTACTCCATCTACAGAATCATAAGAAAATCGTGATCTTGATATTAAGCAAAATAAATTGTGATTCTCATTTTAGCCAGAATCGTGCAGCCCTAGTATATATATATATATATATATATATAATATAATATGTCAAACAAACTTTTATTTTGCATGTGTTTAATCACAATTTATCTTTGTCCAGCACTATTTAATACTGAATGCAGTTCAAGCTTGGTGAACTCTGACCTGCGAAATCGCATCATGTGATTGCGTGAGACTAATCGAAGATCAAAACATGACCTTTCTGGACAGAAATTTAAAATATGGACCAATCGCGCGCTTTTTTTAATGTTTAATCATCTTGTTTAATCCTGCCCCTTTTCGCAGCGCTGTACAACAGAATTTCGCAAGCACAAACTCTAACGTGACCACGGCATTAGTAATATTCTTGATTTGACCTACTTTTCAATGCTTAATGTGCTCCTTCTCGTGACAATAAGCTGTCTGACATATACTGACATTTTGGGAATAAATAAAAAATAATAATAATAAAAAAAAAAATAAATAAATAAAAAATAAAAATAATAAAATAAAAAATAAATTAAAAAAATAAATAAATAAATGTGCGGCTTGTGAATTGTACCCATGGTTCTTCTGAGTGTGTTTTTTGAGCAAATTGCTTTCCCGTAGACAAATTCAGCAAACATATATTATTTTAAAAGAAAGATTAAAAATAAACATAGGAAAATATGTGGCAAAACATGTGAGAATCCCAGGAAAAAAAGCAGGAGTGGTGACAGGTCTGGTTAAAGCAGAAATGTGACTGAAACACAAAGTACAGATCCATGAGCCGACAAAAAAAGATGATTTTCCCAACAGCAGCGCTCAGTCTGAGTGTGAAAACACATGAAAACACACACACTCACACACACACACACACACACACACACACACACACACACACACACACACACACACACACACACACACACACACACGCGCACACACACCTACACACACACACACACGCACGCACGCACGCGCACGCACGCACGCACGCACACAAATGAAATAAACAAACTGGAGACTTTCTGGCTCTTCCTCAAAGTGAAGCTGCTTTCAAATAAGTTCAAACGTTCACATGATTTTAATTCATATTGATATTTAATATATTAAAAGATGGAGATTCCAGTTCTCTGACACTACTGGAACTCACTGGAAATTGGCTGAAAGACGCGGAGGGACTGAAAATAACACACTCAAAGAACCATTATTTGACAAAAAATGTAGTGAAAGTAGAGAAAAAATGTGATATAGTTATAAATACTACTCAAAATATGGAAGTAGTCTACACTGTGAAAAGGACTGTAATTTCAATGGTAAAACATTGTAAAAATGCTGCAGTAAAAGTTTGGTTAATATAACGTTTCCTTAATATATACGGTGAATAATGGTAAACTGACTTTTACAGAATTCCCTGCATGGCATTTCACTTTTTATGCTTTCATCACAAATGAAAAATAAATAAAATAAATAATAATAACAATAAAATAATAAATAAAATAATGAACAAACAAATGTATTTATCTTAACCCGTGTGGATAAAATAAATAAATAAATGACAATAATTATAATAATAATAAAAATATTTAAATAAATAAATAATAATAAAATGATAATAATAAAATAAATAAATATTTAAATAAATAATACTAAAATAATAATAATAGAAAAATAAATATTTAAATAAATAAATAAGACTAAAATAATAATAATAATAATAATAAAATGATAATAATAATAAAAACAAATAAGTATTAAAATACAAAAATCAATAATAATAATAATAATAAAATAATAATAAAATGATAAAAAAGAAATACATATTTAAATAAATAAATAATAATAAAATATTAATAAAATGATAATAATAATAAAAATAAATAAATATTTGAATAAAAAAAGCAATAATAATAATAATAATAATAATAATAAAATATTAATAAAATGATAACAATAAAATAAATCAATATTTAAATAAATAAATAAATAATAAAATAATAATAAAGAAATGATAATAATAAAATAAATAAATCAATAATAATAAAATAATAATATTGGTAAATTAATTTTTTTTTTTAAATAATAATAATAATAATAAAATGATAATAATAATGGATGAAAAAAGAAAAATAACTAAATATTTAAATAAATAAATAAATAATAAAATGATAATAATAGTAATATATGAAAATGAAAAAAATATTTAAAAAAAATAACAATATGTTAATAATAAATGAAAAATAAATATTTAAATAATAATAATAATAATCATCATAAAAATGTAATAGATAACAAATAAATAAATAAACATATCTATCTTTCGTGACCACACGTTCTGAACTACAGCTTTACACCACTGAAGCTCTCCCCCCAATAAAACCCTGTAAGTGTGAAACCGGCGAATCCACAAAGCAAGAGAACAAACAAACAGCAATAATAAAACACATGAAATCTCTTTAATAATCGGTCGGAGGCAGGCAGCGGGCGAAACGCAGGAGGTCGACTCTAAATCATCAACAATCTGATTCTGTGCATAACAAATCAGCATAATAACCCAATTTACAGGAATCAAAGTTCAACCTGTTTCTGCTTGATTTGCTGCAATTTTGGAATAATCATTTCCCTGTAATTATGATTATTATTTCCAGCGCTGAATCATGAGCATCAAAAACCACAAAAGCACTTATGAGCGTGAAGCTCTCGATAAAAACACCTTCACTTCTGACGCCGTAAATACATTATTGAGCCTTTTAACTCTGTTTTTCATGATGATTTTAATTAATAAACTCATTTCTATTGGTTTGTGTTCAAGAAATGGCAGATTTGTTGATTTTTTTTTATGTGATTGTGTGCTCTGTGGTTAGGCCATAATTTAGTGCATGTTGACTTACACTCAC
>CAIGQV010019101.1:1309216-1319248 GCA_903798115.1 Danio jaintianensis
GTCGCAATACTTATGTGATCACATGGTTCTGTCTTTTCTGAAAATGTCTTCACATAGCGAGGCTTTGTGCATCTTTTATACTAAGATGCACCTCTCATGCAAAGATGCCTGCAGGAGGCCTGACATTTCAGAATAAGCATGAGTTGACAGAAATTGTGTCAAATATGTCACAAATTTGTAGATGCATCGGTGCCTAATCAAAAGTCATATAGTCCACGCTTTTGAAGACATGCCAATCGACTGCTTCCCACGCAGAAGAGAGACAGTGACACTAGATATTTTTGTGCTGTGTCGCAGTACTTCTGTGACTCCCATGCATCCGCAGAGCTGCGTGCAAAAAAACATCTTTTGAAAGTGAGACTTCATACATTAGAACAGGACTCGACTGGGCGCTCCCGCTGAGATGCCCACAGGAGGCCTGGCTTCTCCTGTTAGCAGTAATGCATCTCTGCACGCAGCTGTCTCTCTCTGGTCTCGTCTTGTCTGTCTGTTTCACCGCGTTTCCCCTCATCACCACCTGTTACCACCACCTTTCACTAATGCACAGATCTGAAAGAATTCAAAAGGCTCTCGAGACAGACGCATTTCACGACGTCAGAGGAGGGGGGCGAGCTCAGGATAACAACCTCTTCATCTACGTTGACAACATTGTAGCGACCTTGAAATCTAATATCAATAAAAGCCCCGAAATTACGAATAGATCCCAGGCCACTTTTAATGTTCCTCTTTAGCCCGATCAATAACTCTCTTACTGAATACAAGTCTTGACTGTGGAACCACGTTCAGAGCTGGAGCGCAACGCTAATGGAGACAGAAGCCCATTTCTGCGCCCTCCAGACATTCAGGGAGCTCTAAAGCACAATTTTATAGCATTTACATGTGCATCCTGGGATTGTGGGAGGACGCGGGGGTGTGTGTGTCTGTATTTGAGAGGTGAAACGATGGGGTTGAGCGTTACCGTTTACCTACGCTTCATTAATCTGTGTGCATGTTCTCTGAGCAGTCACTGTGAATGCTTACCTGTACCTTTTTTCTCTTTCCTTTTTCCATGCTGTCCTTTTAAGAGCCCTACAGAGAGACAAGTATGGGAGTCAAACTAAACATTGCTTACCAAATGTAATTTGCTTTAACGTTATTACTCTTTCCTTAAAACCGTAGCAAATCGCCCTTCTGCTAAGAGATGTTTGAGTCAATATTGTAATCAGAGAGCACTCTCAACCTCATTAAAATCAAAACCTAATTTTCTCGACTCTTCATCAACGCAAAGTAATGCTTTTGTGGACAATTTGGTGTATTGCAACCCTGTAGGTTTTTTTCGCTCCAATTAAAATTAGCATATTTGTCTAAGCCACCATTAAGTAAAACCAATGCTGAGTTAACTAGAGATATTGGTAAACAAGAAAGTGCTCCCACATTTTGTTGTACCACTGTGGGAAAGTGTTAAGTGGGCCATCCTTTGCACACTTTTTTATGACAAATTTAACACCAAGACGTCAATAATATGCATAATGTAATTACAGCCAAAATCTATAGGCGGAGAAGCTGCTCTCTCTGTACCTATAATATATGAGTGTTATATAAAGGCCAGCATGATTTGGTTTGTCAAAAGCTTTTACATGCCAAGCATCTGCTTTAGCTGTGGTGTACTTTTGTGTGTTTGTGTGTTGTGTTTCTGTTGTGTTTGCCGGCTTTGCTGAGTGATACGAGTGTTATTTGATATGTGAGAGAATTGAGTGCCGACTTTGAGTAACCAAAGATCTGTTTTAACAGGTAAGTCCATCACTATCACTGGCGGTCAGTGAATACTCCAGCCTACAACCCCCACCCCACCCCCACCCCCCATTGAATCCAATCAATACCCAAGATAGCATTCATATTTGGAGCTCAATTAATTTTCGCCTCAGGGGTTGAACAGTTTTTTGGGATGTTTCAGCGGGCCGTTCTGCATGTAGGTCTTACAGAGGCACCAGACCAAGTGTTTTTAATCACTTTTCTCTCCATCTTGCAGAGGGAATCCTGAACAATGCTCGGGATACAAGTGCCATGGATACTCTACCACTGAATGGTAACCATGGCAACAGCTACAGCTTGGCCAGCGCCGATTACATGAGCGACTGCGTGCAAATCATCGACCGCACGTACAACGTACACAAAGAGACCACGCTGGAGAAACGAATCCTAAAAGAGCTCACCTCCAACTACCTGCCCACCTACCTGAACAACCATGACCGCGCGGCCGAGCACGGACGAAACCTCATGAACAAGCTGGTAAACGAAGTCAGCAATGGAGGCGGCGTGAAAGACTCACCCATGCTGCCCGTCAATCTGGCTTTAGGCTTGGACGACTCGGCTTCTTTCCCTCCCGAGGACGCTTTAGGACTGGAGCTGATCAGAGAGGAATCCAATGCACCATTGCTTCCACCACCGCGCCACATTCCCACAACCTTCAGCTCCACCTCCTCCTCACGACGGCGCCTTCCTCAAGAAAACAGCGAGAGTTTCTTCCCTTTGCTGACAGAGGAGCAAACTGAAGATACTCCATCCCCCCAGAGAGACTCGCTTTACACTAGTATGCCTACTCTGCCTGATCCTGAGCGCTCCGACACACACTCGCTGCCCCGTAGCGGCGACACACACACGCTGCCTAGGACCGGGGAACCAGATGATGTGTACTATAAGAGCATGCCTAACTTGGGCTCACGCAACCATCTGCACCAGCTGCATAGCTACTACCAACTAGGCCGCGGCAGCAGCGATGGCTTTATCGTCCCCCCCAAAGATGAGCTTTCGCCTGGGGAAGAAACGCCGCAGGAGCCCGCACACATGGTCACCAGCCTATAGAGGGCACCAAACACAACGCTTTCTCCTCATCGCCCAATAGCTATGTTTCCATCCTCCTATGTTTATGTGCATTTAGGAATATCGCATAAAAACACATGCTTGATGGATATGGCAAGATGCGCAGGAATTTTGAAAATGAGCGTAAAAGCGTCCGATAATATGAAAAAAATTAGCATAAAGAACGAGATAAACAAATAAATTAAAAGTATGCGCATCTAAAAAGTCTTGTGATCATGTTGGAATGGACCATGTTCAATTCAAGTTTATTAGTATAGCGCTTTTCACAAATAATTATTGTTTCAAAGCAGCTTTACAAAAGGTGCACATTATTGCATTACAATCAAAATCAGAAAAGCTAAGGTTACTAGCTACCATAACTTTATTAGTTACTAACATTAGTTTCTAATCATCAAGTGATGATAAAAAAGTGCGTGATGGGATGCATTAATGGACAAACCAGCAAAGCGAACACATTGTAAAACATCTTAAACGTTGTTTTGCTCATTTCTAAAATGCGTCATCAGTCCGTCATCACAGTGATTCAGTATTATTATTATTATATTTTTAAAAATAGTGAAGTGAAGTGTAGTGTGGCCAAGTATGGTGTCCCATACTTGGAATTTGTGCTCTGCATTTAACCCATCCAAGTGCGCACACACACAGTTAGTGAACACACACATACCGTGAACACACACCCGGAGCAGTGGGCAGCCATGCTGCGGCGCCCGGGGAGCAGTTGGGGGGAACGGTGCCTTGCTCAAGGGACTCACCTCAGTCGTGGTATTGAGGGTGGTGGAGAGTGCTGGTCATTCACTCCCCCCACCCCCAATTCCCGCTGGTACCGAGTATCGAACCAGCAACCTTCGGATCACGAGTCCAACACTCTAACCACCAGGCCACGACTGCCCACGACGAGGGATTATTCCCTCCAGAACAGTCTTGAGCATCTGTCTGCGCTCCCAAAGAGCGTCTCACGCCTACAAAAGCCACCGCATTCACTGCATTTTGTCTTCTGAGATGCAACTTAATTATTATAGAATAAAAAAGGCCCAAAGTGGCTTCTCCTATTGCACTAAACTACATTTTTTTCATATTTGCCGCCAGTTCATCAGGAAGTGAAGATTTTGTTCTCTTTTGTTTCTCGTTAGATGGAAACGCTGCTTTATTCACAACCGTTTTATGCCATATTCCAGTTTTGCGCATAAATCTAATTCGCATATGTGGATGGAAACACAGCTAGTGACATCCGGAGCTCCATGTGCTCTTCTTACCTTTCTGTCCGGTTTCTGTCGTCCGCAGTTGGTTTTTACGTTTGCTTCTACGTGTCCTCCGCAGGGAAAATGAACCGCAGCAACAAACCTTGGGAGACCATTTTGTATTCTGTTCAGGAGTAGGATTATGGGTACTCTTGCTCATTGAGGAATGAAAACTGACATTCTTTTGATTTTCTCGATTGTGCTCTTCTACTTAAAAGCAAAAACGGAGCCAGAGATGGATTTGCTGTATAACCTTGTGGGGAGTACGAGATTTTCGAGGTTTTTTGTTTTTGTTTTTTTACTCTCAGCAACCCTGAAGGAATACAAATAACTGCCAAAAAAACCTTGTTTAGTAGCTCAGTGCATCTAGTGAACACCAATCAGCGTGACTCCGAGACTATTTTAATACCTTCTGTATCCATATTTGCGTTTAAAATGTTTCCTTCTTCTTCTTCTTCTTCTCACGTGGTGAAAAGCAGCACGGTTTTTAGCTGCGACAGAGAAACAATATTGAAGAAACCAGATGCTCTCTCTCTCTCTCTCGCTCGAGATCAAGCGCCATTTCTGTTCGTTGCTGTATTAATAACAAATATCAGAAAGCGGGGGAAGAACTAATACCGGAGAACTCCACAATATTTCTATGTAAATGTACAGACACTAGTGTGTTACACAGGATAGTGCTTATTCCAACGCCCTCCGCTTCTGTAACCATGGTGATTTCACATCATTTCCTTTTTCTGGTCTCGTCCTCAACGACAGGTTTTGATCCCTCGCTCTCTCTCTCTCTCTCTCACTTTTTTTTGTTTAATTATATCTTTTACATTCACGTCTTCATTTCAGTATGAATAATGGGCGAGTAGACAGAAAAAATGACAGGATAGACTAAAAATGTTCCTCATTCTGTTTGATTTATAGACAGCAGATGTAGGTGAGTGAAGACAAGAAAGGCCGACGTTGAAAATGTGCTGTCATCTTTGGATGGAGATATGAAACGGCAGTGTGTGTTGGTTGTTGTCATTCAGAGAGAGTGACAGAGACACACACGAGGCTTTGTATGATTTGACTGCAGAGATCTGCTTTTTTTCAGTTTCTAGGGGAGAACAAATGGTTATTTATTTCACACTGAAGAAGTACAAACTATTCTGCAAAGCGTCTGGAGGTGAAATGAATGCGGCACATATCGTTTTTGTTTTGTTTTTACACCATTGCAGATTACAGATATGAATATTGATTTTATTTATTCCTTTGTTCATCCGTTTTATCATTATTTTTCTCTCCTGTGGTTGAATGACCTCTCACTAATATTTGTTGTAACAGTGAAACTTGTTTGCCAACAAATAAATGACTGACAGAGTGAAGCAGAGAAGTGCTGGCTGTGTAAATTGTGTGTGTTTTCTTCAAATAGCGAATCTTTTGGCATGACACTTTAAAAAATAATACATAAAACTAAAATATGGGGAGTTAAATAGTAAAAATGGGTGGCTCAGTGGTTAGCACTGTGGCCTCACAGCAAGAAGGTCACTGGTTTGAGTCAGTTGGCATTTCTGTGTGGAGTTTGCGTGTTCTCTCCGTGTTGGCGTGGGTTTCCTCCGGGTGCTCTGGCTTCCCCCACAGTCCAAACGCCGTAGTGTATGAGTGTGTGTGTGAATGAGTGTGTATGGGTGTTTCCCAATACTGGGTTGCGGCTGGAAGGGCATCTGCTGCGTAAAACATATGCTGGAATAGTTGGCGGCCCAGTGGTTAGCACTGTTGCCTCACAGCAAGAATGTCACTGGTTCAAGTCCCTACTGAACCAGTCAACATTTCTGTGCGAAGTTTGCTCGTTCTCCCCGTGCTCGCGTGGGTTTTTCCTCGGGTTCTCCGGTTTCCTCCCACAGTCCAAAAACACGCAACCTAAGTAAATTGAACAAATTGGCATCATAGTCAAGTTCTTAGTAAGCCATATATCTCTCCTTAGCTATTCCTATATCTGTCATTAGCCAGAAATAAGTCGGGGGAGTTCATCGAGATCTACCTGAGCTCAAACGCCCCGGGCTCGAGGATCTTATAAGCTCAGGGCTCTCTCCTAGGACAGCATGCCAAACACGCTTTATAATCAATCATCAGCTAAGTGTGAACTCTTAAAACACTTTTACTGAACCTTAATGAAATAATGTCCTATGTGTGACAGCAAAAGTGAAGAAAAGCAACGCTCAATGATATACAAATAGCATGAGAGTGATTTATCTTCATTGTTGGACACTTCATAAAGTGCTATTTATTATATATGAAGTTATTAATAATATATTTTTTCTCCATGACTTGTTGGACATTTTCAATAAATATGGCTGTCACAACAAAACGCAACAATTTTATAATGGTTCCACTTGTAATCTTAGGCCTGCGGTATTAATATAACGTTTAAGTGTAATACATTTTACTTCTTTTATAATGAGAGCTGTGATTTATTGAACTAAGCTTGAGACGGTCGTACTCAAAAATGTAAAAATAACAGCAGTTGAGGTCAATGGGAGACAAAGAGATTTTTAACTATTTACTGCATTTTAACCCTCTGATGACATAATTATATTCATTGTTGTTATGTGTGACAGTGGAAATGTAACTTCAACAACCCACATATAGTGTAAAAAATAATAGATACAGTAAAAAGTAATATAGAAAATAAAGATCTGATTATGTGAATTGACATTTTTAACTGGCTTAGCTGACTGTCAAATTAACCTAATTCTGAAATGGAAAATGAAGTGCTTTAGAATTAAATTCCACCAACATTAACTATCCTGATTCTAATAAAAGCACTCTCAGATCATGATTTGCATTTACATTTAATCAAGTGCAATTGAGAATATTACAAGCAGAAGTAATTAACTCAAGTTATACTACTGTATTCAATTTCCATAAATGCTTTACTTGAGCATTCGTAGAGTTGGGTTGGCAAATGCTGCCAAATGAATGACAATCAATATGAATGAATGACTGTAATGATGTCAATAATCATTTCAGTTATCAGGAAGAAGACAAAAATACACTAAAATGCTTGTAATGACAGCAGTATTGGGGACAGAACTAATTAATTCAAATACAAATATTATTTTTTGGAGGGAAAACATTCATTCATTCATTTTCCTTCAGCTAAGTGCCTTATTTATCAAAGGTGGCCACAGCGGAATGAACCGCCAACTATTCCAGCATATGTTTTATGCAGCGGATGCTCTTCCAACTGCAACCCATCACTGGGAAACACCCATTCACGCACACACTCATACACTATGGCCAATTTAGTTCATCAATTCCCCTATAGCGCATGTGGACTGTGGGGGAAACCGGAGCATCCGTAGGAAACCCACGCCAACACGGGGAGAACATGCAAACTCCACACAAAAACGCCAACTGACCCAGCTGAGACTCGAACCAGCGACCTTCTTGCTTTGAGGCCACAGTGCTAACCACTGAGCTGCCCGGATCATTAGTTTAAAATGATTACTGGTTCGAATATAACCCAAAATGGATCGTAAATTAACTCTAAAAATGTTTAAGTGACTAAAATGAGTAAACTAACAAATCTACAGCAATAAACAGTAAACAAAATATTCACATTTATTTATACTCTAAACAATTGATGGGTTGTTGTAACCCAATGCTGGTCTGAAATACTCATTGGAGAAAACTGGAGAGTTACTGGAGATTATTACAAGACTTTTGACTTTTTATAACAATATATGTAACCCAAAATGGGTCAGAAATTTAATCTTGACATTTTAGTGCTAAACAAAAAAATCTACAGCAATTCAGACTTCAGTAATGCAAATATGCAATCTTTTTCATCTCTTTGCATCTGGATTTACGCGATAGGATTTTAAAAAAAAAGTATAATTAATAGTGTCATGGCACAAAAAATATGCACATTTATTCACACTCTAAAAAAAATGTAAATCATGACATGTTCATAGGGTATATCCAAAGCTAAAGCTAGCATGCTAACCGGATAACAGTGTGCTAAGCTGGCATAAATGATAATAACATTCATAATAACATTCCCTTGATGAAAATGAATCACACTTCCAGCTGCAACCCAGAACTGGGAAACATCCATACACACTCATTCACACACACACACTCATACACTACGGACAATTTAGTTCATCCATTCACCTATATCCATTCACCTATATTGTTTGGACTGTGGGGGAAACCGAAGCACCCGGAGGAAACCCACGCCAACACGGGGAGAACATGCAAACTCCACACAGAAACGCCAGCTGACCCAGCCGAGGCTCGAACCAGTGTCCTTCTTGCTGTGAGGCGACAGTGTTATCCACTAAGCCACTGTGCCGTCCCTCATTTCAATCTAATGTAAAAAAAACCACCCCAACATTGGGTTTGTGGGGCGGCGCAGTGTGTGAGTGTGTGGCTCGAGTGTGGCGCGAGCGCTGTCGCCTCACAGCAAGAAGGTCGCTGGTTCGAGCCTCAGCTGGGTCAGTTGTCATTTCTGTGTGGAGTTTGCATGTTCTCCCCGTGTTGGCGTGGGTTTCCTCCGGGTGCTCCAGTTTCCCCCACAGTCCAAACACATGCGCTATAGGGGAATTGATTAACTAAATTGTCCGTAGTGTATGTGTGTGAATGAGAGTGTATGGGTGTTTCCCAGCAATGGGTTGCAGCTGGAAGGGCATCTGCTGTGTAAAACATATGCTGGATAAATTGTGGGTTCATTCCGCTGTGGCGACCCCTGATTATTAAAGGGACTAAGCCGAAGGAAAATGAATGAATGAACATTGGGTTTGTCCATATTTGACCCAGCACTGAGCTAATACAACCCAGCATTTTATTTTAGAGTTTATAACAAGACAATATTTCCCATCTCCACCTCAGCATTTTTTTTTTGAAAATGTATTGCAGAAATACTGACTGAAGCCAATAAAAAACTGCACCAAAGGAAAAATAATGCGGAAATTAAAAACCGCCGGAGCCGAAATACAGAGCATCTATAAATCATCTGCGTACAGTTTTAAAAGCTAAAATGTGTTTGATAGACTTGCAACAGCAAAGCAGCGGCGGAGAGCTAATTTCATAATGTCACGACGTACAACAAACATCCTGCCATTAAAGTGTGTAGGAGTGTGTGTGTGTGTGTAGGAGTGTGTGTGCGTGAGTCTATAAAACACACGTCTGTACGCTCGTAAACATTTACCGCACATCACTCAGCTAGATTCATTCTCCTTCATGATTAAATCTAAATCAGACCCGGCGGATGAGCAAAAGCTGAACACATGTCTTTAAACGTGCTGCTTTTGAAGGAAATAAATAAAAGGAGGATTTGCGCTGGATGTACAGATGTTCTTCAGCATTTTGAGGAGCTTCTTTTGGAAATACTTTCATTGAGTTATTGAAGAGTCCTTGAAGTAGCTGAGATGTGAGGAACATTAAAACATCATGTTATGCATCATGTTGGATTATATGAAAGATACATCCACTCTCCAGAGGAACAAATGAGAGCATCAAATTCATTCATTTTCTTTTCGGCTTAGTCACTTTATTAATCTGGGGTCGCCACAGCGGAATGAACCACCAACTTATCCAGCATATGTTTTACACAGCGGATGCCCTTCCAGCTGAAACCATCACTGGGAAACACCCATACACTCTCAATCACACACAAACACTACGGACAATTTAGCTTACCCAATTCCCCCAATAGCGCATGTGTTTAAACTGTGGGGGAAACCGGAGCACCCGGAGGAAACCCACGCCAACACGGGGAGAACATGCAAACTCCACACAGAAATGACAACTGACCCGGCCGAGGCTCGAACCAGCGACCTTCTTGCTGTGAGGCGACATCGCTACCCACTGCGCCACGTGTGCGTGTGTTTGTTTGTGTATTTGTTTATATATGCGTTTGTTTATATGTCTGTGTTTGTTTATGTGTGTGTGTGTG
>CAIGQV010019101.1:1334935-1345153 GCA_903798115.1 Danio jaintianensis
TTGTGGTGGTTGTTGTTGGTGGTGGTTGTGTTGTTGTTGTTGGTAGTTTTTTGGTGGTTGGTGGTGGTAGTGGTGGTGGTTGTGTTGTTGTTGGTAGGGTTGTGGTTATTGTTAATGGTGGTAGTGGTGTTGTTGTTGATAGTGTTGTGGTTGTTGTTGGTAGTGCTGTTGTTGGTAGTGTTATGGTGGTTGTTGGTGGTGGTGGTGGTAGTGATGGCGGTGGTGGTGTTGTTGTTGGTAGTGTTGTGGTGGTTGTTGTTGGTGGTGGTTGTGTTGTTGTTGGTAGTGTTGTGGTGGTTGTTGTTGGTGGTGTTAGTGGTGGTGGTGGTTGTGTTGTTGTTGGTAGGGTTGTGGTTATTGTTAATGGTGTAAGTGGTGTTGTTGTTGTTGGTGGTGGTGGCAGTAGTGTTGTTGGTAGTGTTATGGTTGTTTTTGGTGGTGCTGTTGTTGGTAGTGTTGTGGTGGTTGTTGTTGGTGGTGGTAGTGTTGTTTGTTGTTGTTGGTGGCAGTGGTAGTGTTGTTGTTGGTGGTAGTAGTGGTTGTTTTTTGTGGTGGTGGTGGTGGCAGGGTTGGTGTTGGTAGTGTTGTGGTTGTTGTTAGTGGTGGTGATGTTGTTGTAGGTGTTGTTGGTAGTAGTGGTTGTGGTTGTTGGTGGTAGTGTTGTTGATGTTGTTGTTGGTAGTGTTGGGCTTTTTGTTGATTGTAGTGTTGTTGTTGTTGTAGGTGATGTTGTTGGTAGTGTTGTTGGTAGTGGTGTTTTGGTTGCTTGTATCATTGTTGATGGTAGCGTTGTTGTTGGTCGTGGTGTTTTTAGTAGGGATGATGTTGTTGGTAGTGTTGTTGGTGTTGGTGTTTTTGTTGTTTGTATCATTGTTGATTGTAGCATTGTTGTTGTTGATGTTGGTGGTGGTGATGTTGGTAGTGTTGATGTTTTTCGTTGAAGGTTGATGTTATTGGTGCTGTTCATATAGGTGTTGGTGGCTTGGTTGTTCTTGGTGTTGTTGTTGTTGGTACTGCTTTTGTTTATAGTGTTGCTGTTGCTATTGATTTTTGCAGGTGTTGGTAGTGTTGTTGTTGTCAGTGTTGTCATTGGTGATATTGTCATTGTTGTTGTTCTTGGTGGTGTGGTTATTGTTGTTAGTGTTGTTTTTGTTATTAGTGTTGTTGTTGGTGGTGATGGGGATGTTGGTGCTGGTGTTGTTGGTGCTATTGTTGTTGTCATCATTATTGTTGGTATTGTTGTTGGTTATGGTGGTGTTAGCAGTGATGTTGTTTATAGTGTTTTTTTATCTGACATTTAGGACTGGCTGTACAATCAGTTATGAGTGAGTTCAGATACAGTAAACACAGTGATAGTGTTAGTGTAGTATGCCACTAAAGAAGAAAAACTACTTGACAACAGATTTTTTGCTTTAGTTACTTGTGGAGTTTGATACTTTGATCCAACTTTTTGGTAGGACTTCAGTGTCCTTTTTTACACCAACTGAAACTCTATATTCATCATAATTGTGTGCTTTTTATCTTGAAAACGGACTCTCTCTCTCTGAACATATTCATCTGATTTCATAACATACAAAATGGCAGTGCAGTCAGTCAGTCTTAAAGAAATCCTTTTTCATTTGTGCCTTTTTAGCAGATGCTTTTATCCAAAGCAAGTGACAAAAATGAGGAATACAACATAAATGATTCATCTTCAAGAGGCGCATCATAAAATGAGCCGAAATGTAAAGTTTGCAGGACTGTTCAGATGAAAAGAAGTAACATTCAGTTAAGAGCTTCAATAATACAGTAGATTGAGGACAAGTTTTCAGAAAAAAGTCTTTTTTTGTTACCTTATTTACCCCAAAAAGGTGCATATTAGTACATCAAAGGTGCATTTTTGTGCCTAAAGTGTATATATTTGTACCTAAATGCCACTTTTTTGTCCATTTTGAAAGGGTATGCACTAGTAAAAGCTTTTGTACCATTTCACTGAGCATGTTTTTTTTTTTACAGTCTCAGGCATTTGGGCTGAAAATGCAGTGTGTGTGTGTACATGTGTACTGGTTTTTGTGGTTTACAAGGACAGTTTTTAATATAATGACATGTATGATGTAGTAGTACTCTTTTACAGTGTTTTATGAGGATATGCCTTATGTCGTTGTAATTCAAAACACTTTATTGAATGTCAAAAGACCTAAACGAGATCTTTAGACATTCAAACTTTGCCACAGATTGGGATTAGACATATAACAAGCAGTTTTTACTGTATAAAATGCATTACGCCTATGGGGAGTCCCTGAAAACCACCAATACCAATATGTGTGTTTGTGCATATGCGTGCGTGCGTGTGTTTGTGCATGATGTAAGTGTGCAGTCAGAAGCTGATTTTACTGCATGTTGACGTGTTTGCTTCTGAGACCTTGACGACTGCTGTTTGTAATAAGGATCTCCAGGTTTTTTCTCCCATGAGTTTGTGCTTTCCCATAATGCACTGCTTTGCTGTTATGTGAGGATGCATTGGGATTTAGATGTGATTTGGGGATTAGAGACTGTTTATGGATCTGATGATGAATTTATGATGATTATTAGTGTAAAGACACATGCAGTTGCCAGTAGTTTTATAAGAGTCATTGGAATTATTATGGATTTCTGAATAAATTGATCTGATATTGTTAAAAAATGACACTATTTCAGTCTTTCTACTTCAGCTTTTCATGTTTAACTCATTATGTCATTGCCAGTTTTTTTAGGATAGTTTATTTGCAATTTCGGAGTGAAAAAATGTTTTAAAGTAAAGAAAGCTGAAAATTCCTCCTGTTTGTTTTTGTTCAGGGTTTGATCTGTAATTAAGGATTTTCGGAAGTTTATTGCTTCAAAAGCAGAGCAAAAAAGTTCACATCCATTTTTTTCCTGCAGCTTATTCACACAGTATGTTCAGCAAAAGCATTTTATAATTATCCGTGTTAATTAAACAGACTGTCTGTTGTTGTTGTTGTTGTTGTTGTTGTTGTTGTTGTTGTTGTTGTTGTTGTTGTTATTGTTTGGCCAATTTATGCTGAAATGTTTTTCATAAGCAACAATTTTTTTGTAATTGTATGATTGCCAAAAGTAAGAGAAAACATGTATTTACAATACATTTACGGGCAGCACGATATGGCTTAGTGGTTAGCACTGTGGCCTCACAGCAAGAAGGTCGCTGGTTCGAGTCCCGGCTGGGCCAGTTGGCATTTCTGTGTGGAGTTTGCATGTTCTCCCCGTGTTGGCGTGGGTTTCCTCCGGGTGCTCCGGTTTCCCCCACAGTCCAAACACATGCGCTATAGGGGAATTGATTAACTAAATTGGCCGTAGTGTATGAGTGTGTGTGTGAATGAGTGTGTATGGATGTTTCCCAGTACTGGGTTGCAGCTAGAAAGGCCATCCGCTGCATAAAACATATGCTGGATAAGTTGGCGGTTCATTCCACTGTGGCGACCCCTGATAAATAAGGAACTAAGCCGAAGGAAAATGAATGAAAGTCAACAAACATTAGTTTTAAAACTTAAAGACAAAATAGATAATAATCAAATAAATAAATAAGTAAAATAAAAAATGCATTCAGTCCCACAAGACAGACAGAAGCAGTGTTAGACAACTTCTTCTATGCTGATATGAAACATTCATACCGTAATGTTCAGCACAGCAAACCTCAACATCTCTCTGCTGCTTCTTACTGTTTACACACAGGGATTCCAGCTTGTTTTATAAGGAAAATGTAGAAAGAAAAGGTTCACAAGCAGTCTGTATTGTAGATAGCGAAGTCTCAGCCGTCCACAGCTTTTATAAGCAACACATTCTCATTGAGGATAAGTGCCCAGGGCTACATATTTGGGAAAATTGCAAATACGTGCCCTGGCATAGGTCAGTCTGTATTTAGTACACTGTAAAAAAGTTTCCATATTTTGTGATTCACAAGTGTTTTCTGTTTATTTATTACTGTTGTGAATTGCATTATGGGATGTGGATCTCTGCTCTTTCGACTTTTGCTGTTGAAAGTTCAACTCTACAGTTTAGCAAAGTGACTTTTCTCTTCTAGTTTGCTTTTGAAAACATTATTGGTTGGGTTTAGTGAAGGGGATGTGCGGGTCAGTCCAAGTAGGTATGGCTGACCTCCAAGTGGGAGGGATTGCACCGCAAGTAGGCTGAGTGTAGGGTTGTGGTAGGTGTAGAGGTTAATAAAACACAACAGAATACTGTGGGGTTGGGTTTACGGTTATGGTAGGTGTAGACATTCATAAAACACAATAGGTTGGACACTGTGTCATGTACAAGACATTAAATAAATGAAAACTCCAGGAGGTTTGTACAGCCCATTTGTAGTTGGCTCCGACCTTTGTTTGTACCCATCTCGGTCAGTCAAGGGTTAGGGTTAGTAAATGGCACGTACGAGAAAACTTGGCCCAGTAAAATATTTGAGATTTTCAAACATGCATACAGACATAACCCTGGACACATATTTCAGGGTTCACAAAAATTTAGCCCTGTGCAAGTATCTCTGGGATGTTTATAAGAATATTTCTCCATCTTTCTCTCTCTCTCTCTCTATCTCTCTCTCTTTTTCTGAGGCGTCCGAGAGGTCAAGAACCATACAAACAGCAGCTGAAGGATCCTGGAGTGTTTTTTCTCAGGAGTCTGAAGTGGACAATGGCCTGCGATGATATACCGCCGTCTTTAAGAGTCCTCAGCAGGTCAGATCTGAAGATTCAACTTCTTCTTTTTTTTTTTTCACTTACATCTGTCTGAACAGCAGCCAGCGAGAGGCTTTCCTCTGGATCAACATTATCTGCAGTGGACAGATGCAAGTGTCTGCATGTTGGTCAGGAAAACAGCGTCAGGATTTGTTGACGGAAGGTGAATAATACTTCATTGATGCAATAAATTGGATGCCTTTCCAGCTGCAACCCAGTACTGGAAAACACCCATACACACACACACACACACACACACACACACTAATACACTACTGCCAATTTAGTTTAACAGTGCTAACCACTGAGCCACCGTGTTGCCCTAGGAATTGTCCATTTTGATTTCATGTTCAATTTATAGTTAAAAAGATGCTGTATAATCAGCCTGTAAATGTGTGTAAATGGCCTGCTTTTTTTTACTCAGTGAGATCATTAACTAAGACGTCGCCTAAAAAACAATCTGCACATTCAGCAAAGTTCAGCAAACCATAATTAAACAGAATAATTAGCAGGTCGTCATTTCAGTTGCAGATGGTTATTGATTTGTGCTCCAACCCTTAGTATGAAAATATGAAAATCTAATATGAGCACTGATACTTCAGCAATAACACAGTGGGGTGATTTATCTCTTACATTACTTCAATAAAATATGTATAATTATTTTTGCTGTTAATATTATGATAATAATAATAATAATAATAATAATATTATTAGTAGTATTATTATTAATAATAATCATCATCATAATACATTTATTATGATTATTATTATTATTAATAATAATAATAACTTTGTTTAAATATGCTCAAAAAGCTGCCTTTGATCTACAGCCTTTGATGCATTTAAATGATTTCACACAACCTGTTTAAGATGAATAAATAAACAAATTTTACTTGGGTCAAAATGAATCAAAATAAAGTGGCTCAAAGATCTGCACACATCAAAAGCAGAGCTGAAGTCTGTCTCCAGCTAATGATTACAGTGTCAACAGTCATTAAGCTGGGATTTAACTAGTTTTGAGTTGACATTCGCATCCACAGCGAGACACCAAAACATCACTAAACACATGATAATATTACCATAGAGATATGATGAAAACACTGCAGCAGCTGCTTAGCAATGCCATGGCAACATCCCATTGTGGGAACACATTTTGTATTCATTCATTCATTTTCCTTCGGCTTAGTTCCTTATTCATCTGGGGTCGCCACAGCGGAATGAACCGCCAACTATTCCAGCATATGTTTTACTCAGCGAATGCCCTTCCAGCTGCAACCCAGTACTGGAAAACACCCATACACACTCATTCACACACACACACACACACACACACACACACACACACACACACACACACTCATACACTACGGCCAATTTAGTTCATCACCTCCCCTATAGTGCATGTGTTTGGACTGTGATTCCTGTAAGACCCCAGTGACAGACGAGTTTTTGCATTGATCTTGAAGGGCCAGCCTGTACACCAGCCGGTGACCTCTCCCACCTGTAGCTTCTCCACGATGGACGTCCAACGTTTTCCAGCCTCCGGCGCCTGGACTGCAGCTCTGCACAAGACGTTTGGCCATAGGAGAAATGGTCGTGCCCAACTGAGCCTGGTTTCTCTCGAGGTTTTTTCCTTCACTTTCGCCAACTGGTGAAGTTTGTTCCTCGCCGCTGTCGCCACTGGCTTGCATGGTTCGGGACTTGTGGAGCTGCGCATCGATGGATTTGCTCTTCAGTGTTTGGACTTTCAGCAGTGAAAATTAAACCACACCGAACTGAACTAAACTGAACTTAAACTCTGAAAACTGGACTGACACTGTTTCAGTTTACTAGAACTTCTATGTTAAGCTGCTTTGACACAATCTACATTGTAAAAGCGCTAGAGAAATAAAGAAAGATGAATTGTGGGGAAAACCGGAGCACCCGGAGGAAACCCACGCCAACACGGGGAGAACATGCAAACTCCACACAGAAATGCCAACTGACCCAGCCGGGACTCGAACCAGCGACCTTCTTGCTGTGAGGCCACAGCGCTACCCACTGCGCCACCGTGTCGCCCCTCCTGTGAAACAGTATTTCCAATAATAATTTTATATTTATACTGCAGTAAAAACAGTGTATTTAATGAGAGGGCAGGAGTCAGGTGTGCACATGAGATTCCTGCAGCTGTTGATGAAGAAATTAATAAACCTGAATGAGTTTTGGAGTGTCGAGGGAAGACGGCCTTTAATCACACCTGTCCATCTTACAGTATAATAAATGTTATGAAAATAACACACACAATCTCTCACTCTATCTGTATGTGTTTACATATTTATCAGACTTTACATTAATATCCACTCATGACCCTTTCTGCATTTAAAATGGCACAATGTATTTGAGTTGCATATAAGATTTTCATGCATTCAGATTGCAGTTATAATAATAAACCTAATGGTGTTAGTTATGCATAAATTAAAACAGATTTTTGCAATCAGAACTACTAAATTTTCATCATAGTACTTTTTTTTTGGGGGGGGTGAACTATCCCTTTAAGAAATTAATATTTTTTTGATTGGCTACAGATCAAACCACTGTTGTCCAATGATTTGACTACAGATACTTTAACCATGCTCATTTCTGTTAGCAACTCCCTAGCAACCACTCAGAACACCTTTGCAATGCCATAGGTACGGCCTAGAAACCACTCAGAACAGCCTAGCAACTGCCTAGCAACACCCTAACAACCACTCAGAACACCCTAGCAACGCCTTAGCAACCACCTAGCAACCCCTCGGAACACCATAGCAACCGCTTAGAGATGTTTATTTTTTAACTATGTAGCCTCAGATCCCTAAGCCTGAGCCGTCACCTACACTGTAAAATAAAACTCATATTGCACAGATTTCCACAGATTATATGGTTGATCAATGCATGAGGAACGCTAACTTTAGCATCTCTTTTATCCAGGTTTGGGTCTGTTGGAGGTACAGTAGATGTGCTTTTTTGGTGAACTATCCCTTTAAGAAATTATAATTTTTTTGGATTGGCTACAGATCAAACCACAGTTGTCCAATGATTTGACTACAGATTTTTAACTATGCTAATTTATGTTAGCAACTCCCTAGCAACCACTCTGAACACCTTAGAAACACCTTAGCTACCGCCTAGAAACCACTCAGAACACCCTTACAACTGCCTAGTAACACCCTAACAACCACTCAGAAAACCCTAGCAACGCCTTAGCAACCACATAGCAACCCCTCAGAACACCTAAGCAACACCCTAGCAACCTAGCAACTGCCTAGAAACCACCTAGCAACGCCCTAGCAACCAAGCAACTGCCTAGCAACCACCTAGCAACGCCCTAACAAACTAGCAACTGCCAAGCAATCACCTAGCAACACCTCCAAACACCTTAGCAACCGCCTAGCAACCCCTCAGAACACCTTAGCAACGCCCTAGCAACCTAGCAACTGCCTAGCAACGCCCTAGCAGCCAAGCAACTGCCTAGCAACCACCTAGCAGCACCCTAGCAATCTAGCAACTGCCAAGCAACCGCCTAGTAACACCTCCTAACACCTTAGCAACCGCTTAGCAACCCCTCAGAACACCATAGCAACCGCCTTTTGTTTTACAGTGTAGCCTCAGATCCCTAAGCCTGAGCCGTCACTTATACTGTAAAATAAAACTCATATTGCACAGATTTCCACAGATTATATGGTTGATCAATGCATGAGGAACGCTAACTTTAGCATCTCTTTTATCCAGGTTTGGGTCTGTTGGAGGTACAGTAGACAGGCGTATGAAACGCACTATTCTCCGGATATATTGTCATGAATCAGTTTCAGTTGAAAGCCTCTTGGAAATGCTGCTCCTGAAGATTGTGGAGCTGGAGCCCATCAGATGTAAGAAGGCTCATCTTTCTTCTGCGATTGCCCATTGTGCTGTTGGAGATAATATCCTCCTTATCCAGAAGAGCTGTTATTTCCTGAGCCGCAGCCATTGACAGCAGTGGGACAGACCATAATATAGTGCCTTAAAATCACAGATAACACACTCTGCTGAGGGTTAGGGCCATCCAGATTCAGGCTGAGAGGCAAAGCTTTTTTTTAAGGTAGAAAAAATATATATAAAATCCCCCAAAACTTTATTTTAAGTTGTTATTATTGCTTTTGCCAGTGGTTTTAATCATGTTGTTGTCTTATTTTTATTTGCATAAAGAAACATGCAGGAATAAAAGATGTTTAAAATAAGAATAAAATCCAGAATAAAAGATGTTTTTCATGAGTGTGTGTGGGTGTTTCCCAGTGAAAGGTTGCAGCTGGAAGGGCATCCGCTGCAAAAAGCATATGCTGGATAAGTTGGCGGTTCATTCCGCTGTGGCGACCCCTGATTAATAAAGGGACTAAGCCAAAAAGAAAATGAATGAATGAATATATAACGATGTATTTACGCCCTACTTAAGTGGGTCAAAAACACTTTTAGCCAATTGCATTTCATATATATTTAAAATATAATACATGTGCAATTAACACACAATTAAATGTTTGCGTTAATTTCACTCTTAAGTTATTTCACACAAGCAAATGAAGTGTTGATGCAGTGACTGATTTTAATTATATAATCTGCAAAGTTGAATACGATTGGAAGATCGTTATTGCTGATTCCAGTAGCCGCTTCTCTGATTGGTGGATCTTGTGTGAGGATTCTGGGTAGTGTAGTTCTCAGCCTCTTATAATAAGACTTGAACTGGCAGATCCCTGCTGGTGCGCTCCATGATGGAGAGATTGTTCTAAATAATATTTTTAAGCCCTATAAAACCCGCAGAGGAGAAGAGATTGATGAATTCATGAGCCATGCATCTCGTCCCTCCACGAGGTCTCCGGTTTAATGGGACAACTCTTGTAATCAGACGTTCTATTCATGCTAATAATGAGATAATGACGGTCTCTCGTTAGCAGTTTTCATACTCGGCTGTATTAGTTTGATCTGTACGTCTGATTGCTCTAATAAGAGATGAAAACAGACACACTTACACAACTGTGAGTGTGTTGGTTTGTGGGTGGGTTTCGCTGAGATGTATTGAATGCAAATATATGACATTAATTTTGGAGTGATTCTGTATCACAACATACCATCATGTTCAGTAGGCAGAGTACACACATGAAAGAGTACACCCTGTTTTGGAAAATGAACATATTTATTAATTCCTCAGTGAATATAGGCAGTATATTTTGGTGGATTTAAACAAAGCAGTTTTATTAAACCGTTATATCCATCAAAATAAGAGTTTGGTCAATGAACAGCTTTAGGAATAGAAAGATAATACATTTAAATTAAATAAAAATACTGCAAAAAACACATAAATACAAAATACTGTAGTATACCTTGCTACTGTAAACTGTGGTTTATTGTAGTGGAGTATAACCTATAGTTGTGGAAAACTACACTATTGGGTCATTTGTTTATATTACTATTGTTAGTGTGTTACCATAGCAACTGTAGAATCACCACAACAGATCAATTACAG
>CAIGQV010019101.1:1372513-1382513 GCA_903798115.1 Danio jaintianensis
CTTTACCATTGAGATTACAGGCCGAGATTGAATCTATTGGACTTGGTAAAGTTGTATCTGTCAAATAATTGATATGTCGTATGAAATTTGTGGGAAAAAAAGGTAACCGCATAATATTTATTTCCTTACACCAATTTCCAGTGGTATTTGGCGCATGACAAGCATTAATTTCCGGACCCTGGACACGGCTGGATTTATCTCATAAATAAATCATCGCTCGCAGAAAGACGAGGTTAACCCATGAGAAAAACGCTGCTTATTTCTCAGTCTGCTCGGAAATGCTCAAAGACAGGCCGGATTGAGGGAAACGGGACGCGTCTTCATTATTATTTGAGCTCACTGATCCTCAAATTACACTAAACTAGATGAGGTCATCAGACGCAGAGAGGAAGGAGATTTTAAGATCGCAAAGTCATTTAAACACACACACACACACACACACACACACACACACACACACACACACACACACACACACACACACACACACACACACACACACACACACACACACACACACACACACACAACCACAATATCTGACTTTTGGGCTTTCAAATTTTGGGTGAAAATCTGTGGAATTTAAATTCAGTTTGAGGAGAATCACTGGGAATTTAATAGAATTTGAGGGGGGGAGAGGCCGATGTTGGGGGGAATGCCGAGTTCTATGGAGTCTAGGAAGGAATGTGTGGAATTATACAGAATTTGGGGAACATTCTGTGGAGTGGGGGGCAACCTGTGGTATACATTCATTCATTCATTCATTCATTTTCATTTCTGTTTAGTCCCTTTATTAATCTGGGGTCGCCACAGCGGAATGAACTGCCAACTTATCAAGCATATGTTTTATGCAGCGGATGCCCTTCCAGCTGCAACCCATCACTGGGAAACACCCATACACACTCATTCACACACTATGGACAATTTAGCTTACTCAATTCCCCTATAGCGCATGTCTTTGGACTTGTGGGGGAAACCAGAGCACCCGGAGAAAACCCACGCAAACATGGGGAGAACATGCAAACTCCACACAGAAATGCCAACTGACCCAGCCGAGGCTCGAACCAGCGACCTTCTTGCTGTGAGGCGATTGTGCTACCCACTGCGCCACCATGCTGCCCCCTGTGGTATACAATTTGTGGTTAATATCTATTGGTCTATGGAATTCTACTGGGATTTGAGGGGAATCACTATAATTCTATGATATTTGGGGGACTGGGTCTGTGGAATTCTATAATATTCGAGGTGAGAGAATTGAATTCAATGGAATTTGGGCTGACAATCTAGAGCTGTGGATTAATGGAATTCTGTGGAATTTGGTGGAGGGTGTCTATGGAATTTTATGGAACTAGGGGTGACAAACAGTGAAATAATGGAGTTCTATGGAATTTGAGGGGAGGAGATCTATGAAATTCAATGGAATTTGGGATGACAATCTAAAGCTGTGGAATGGAACTCTGGTATTTGGTGGACGGGGGATGTATGGTATTCTATGGAGTTTGGGGGGAGGGGATCTAGGGAATTCTATGGTATTTGGAGGGAGGGGGTCTACTGAATTATACGGGATTTGGGCTGACAATCTAGAGCTGTGGATTAATGGAATTCTATGGAATTTGGTGGAGGGTGTCTATGGAATTCTATGGAACTAGGAGTGAGAATATAGGGCAATGAAATAATGGAGTTCTATGGAATTAAGGGGGGGATCTATGCAATTCAATGGTATTTGGAGGGAAGTGGTCTATGGAATTCTATGGAGTTTGGGGGGAAGGGATCTATTGAATTCAATGGAATTCTATGGTATTTGGAGGGAGGAGGTCTATTGAATTCAATAGAATTATATGGTATTTGGAGAGAAGGGGTCTATGGAATTCAATGGGATTTGGGGTGACAATCTAAAGCTGTGGATTAATGGAATTCTGTGGGATTTGGTGGTGGGGGTGTATATGAAATTCTATGGAACTGGGGTGACAATATAGGCCAGTGAAATAATGGAATGTTGGGCATTCTATGGAATTCAATGGTATTTGAGGAGAGGGGGTTTAATGGAGAGACATTTGGAGAGACACAGTGTACTGAATTGTGGTATTTGGGGGAAAGGAGTTCTATAGAATTCTATGGGATATAGTTTATGGAAGTTTGTGGAACTTGGGGTGACAATCAGAGGTGGTACATCAACTGAATTCTATGGAATTTTGGGTGGGGAATCTTTAACATTCTATGGAGGTTTGGGGACTGGGAGGAATCTATCATTATTCAGAATTTGGGCTGACAACACACGGAATTCCACATAAAATGATTGAAAAATCTATAGAAATTACTTTCAGTAAAATGTGTTAAAAACGGGCAGCAAACAGTTAAAGATTATTCCTGGTGGCTGAAAGCGTAATGAAATTAGCCAAAATCTGCAGTAAACAGACACACGGGGTGGCAGAACGTGCAGAGCTCTGGCTGCTGGGATTCTCTGCAAATCTGTGGAGTTTATGTGTGGTATGCTGATATCCCTCACTGGTGAACTTCCACCCACACACACGCACGCACGCACGCACACACACACACACACACACACACACACATGCACAAACACACACACACACACAAACACACACACACACAAACACATGCAGCCAAATCAAGTTCCCAGGTCTTTCAACCTGTCTAATCACGGCTGGAGGCAGAGTTTCTGTGTGTGTGTGTAATTCTTTTGGATGCGTTTCAATAATGTGCTTGGAGGAAAAATAATTCAGGCATAAATGCTGGTGGTGTGACTGAGGAACTCACCATTAAAGAGACCATTTATTCATCACCTCTTCATCCGAGTTACCCAACCATTCCCACACACACATATACAGTCCAGCATGATTAAAGAATGCCAGGAATGTCCACCGACCATCGACTTTTCATTTACACACATGCAGTATGGCTTCGTACCTGAATATGTCGCACTGTGAATATGACGGGGTCCGACAGATAGACTTTATTACTGTCTTTGTTGATGGCCGCCGTTATAATGGGAGAGTTGACGATGACAGAGTAGTTGGTGTTTAACGTCTCGCTGCTGAACTTCATGCTGGCGTTTTCAGTGGACAAGTACGAGCCCAGATGCTTATACAGGACGAACGCCATGCGGATCTCACCTGAGAGAGAGAAAGAAAGAATTTTAATGTAAAATACAAGATGTAAAATAAGTCCCTAGAGTGTGTGTGTGTGTGTGTGTGAAGTTTCAGCTCAAAATACCACACAAATAATGCTTATAACTCTCTGAAACTGACCCTTTTAGGCTTTGATCCAAATTCTGCCATTTTGGTGACTGTTTCTTTAAATGCAAATGAGATTGTGCTCTGTTCAGAAGAGGGCGGAGCTAAAAATGCCTGTGTGTCAGCATAGTGGCAGATTCAAAACTCTAATGGCAGATGGCTGCTTCTCACTCAGGACTTTTTATGCTAATGAGGGAGAGATGGTCACTAGTGGGCGGGGCTTTTTTCCTCTGATGACACGTACAAAGGGAGAATGTCAATCAAAGTGTTTCTGCAGATGTTTTTATCATGCGTGATTATAAAAAAATTAATTAATACATTTTTTACCATTAGAAGTTGGTTATTTTTAAAGACAACTGTGTTTAAACCCCTTATACAAGTGATTTTTGCGTATCAGGTCTTTACTATAAACTTGGGGAGGACGAGGTGACATCTAAACTTGCTGTAAGATATGTGTACACCATCCACACCATAAGACAACAGCTAAACTCAATCGTCTTATTTAATTAATCTACAATAATAAAAAAAATGCCTTATTTAAACAATCTACTTTTGTAATTATTTTAATTATTAGAGGCATTGTCAGTTTCTGTCATTTATTTCTCATTTGCTCTATATTTTATTAATTTGACAATGTTAATATATTACACGTTTTATTCATTCATTTTCCTTTGGCTTAGTCTCTATTTCAGAGGCCGCCACAGCGGAATGAACCGCCAACTATTCTGGCATATGTTTTACACAGCGGATGCCCTTCCAGCTGCAACCCAAAACTGGGAAACACCCATACACTCTCATTCACACACATACACTACGGACAATTTAGTTCATCGAATTCCCCTCTAGCGCATGTGTTTGGACGTGTGGGGGAAACCGGAGCACCCGGAGGAAACCCACGCCAACACGGGGAGCACATGCAAACTCCACACAGAAACGACAACTGACCCAGCCGGGACTCGAACCAGCGACCTTCTTGCTTTGAGGCCACAGTGCGAACCACTGAGCCACCGTGAGGCCCGTATATTGTACATATAAAGTTTAAAAATGTTCTTATTAAGGTAAAAGATGAGCAGAATAAGTGGGCCAATATTGCTCCTTAATGGAAAAGATTGCAGGGGAGCTCAACTGGAGATCCACCACCTGCTAAAGCCTTTACAAGCCAAAAGCGACAGAGTAACAAAGCAAAACTCGTTAAAATCTGCTGCTGAACATGTCCTGATGCGCTTCTGCTGCTCGTTTCTGTAGAGTTGACTAAAAAGACTTCTTCATTACCACATCACACAGCGCGCAGACCCTGTCTCAAGCTGATCGAAGCCCTGTTTTAGTCATTATATTAAAGGAAAAGGAGCAATGAAGCGAAATAATTTGAGCTTTGATTAGATGGGATTCAGCAGATCACGTAATGAATGCATAACACCCATAATGCTTTGTTCCTCTCGGCGGCGTTTACTGAAAAGTCACAAACGTTTTTGAGTGAGGGAGAAAAAAAATAAAATAAAAATAAAAATCTAACCGCAGAGTCGATTTGATTCAGCGTTTATTGAAATGTCATTAGCGCTTTACTGCCTCCTTTGACAGAGCTACAGTTCTGCTCATTATTTTTGCATCATTGTGTGTGTGTGTGCGTGCGCGTGTGTGTGTGTGTGTGCGTGTGCGTGTGTGCGTGTGTGTGTGCGTGTGCGTGTGTGTGTGAAAAATATCAAATAACGCCCTCCTGCAGAGTCTTATATATATTTTTAATTTGATTTTATGTGAGCTATAGGTTTAGTTACTTGAAATGTGCGTTTTTGCTGTTTAATTTATTAATTTATTTATTTATTCATTCATTTTCTTTTCGGCTTAGTCCCTTTATTAATCAGGGGTCGCGACAGCGGAATGAACCGCAACCTTATCCAGTATATGTTTTACATAGCGGATGCCCTTCCAGCTGCAACCCATCACTGGGAAACATCCATACACACTCATTCACACACATACACTACGGACAATTTAGCTTACCCAATTCCCCTATAGCGCATGTGTTTGGACTGTGGAGGAAACCGAAGCACCCGGGGGAAACCCACGCCAACACGGGGAGAACATGCAAACTCTGCACAGAAATGCCAACAGACCCAGCCGAGGCTCGAACCAGCGACCTTCTTGCTTTGAGGCGATCGTGCTACCCACTGCGCCACCGTGACGCCCCCCTGTTTAATTTAATGTGGATTAATTTTTCCAATGGTTGCAAGCAGGACTGCGCAATATGACAATATGTATTGAGTGGGCAGTTTCATATCATGTATGAATTATTAGTTTCATATTATGCTCAACGTGGTGTCACGAAATACATTGTTTAGGATGATTCTTTTTCATAATTTATATGAGCGCAATATTACATGTTATTAAGGGAAAACATGGATAAGAGCATCATGAGAAATTTGCAATCTTGAAAGTACAATATATATATGTATTTATTTATTTTAATTTTTTATTATTATTTTTATGTTGGGGGTGGCACGGTGGCTCAGTAGTTAGCACTGTCGCCTCACAGCAAGAAGGTTGCTGGTTCGAGTCCTGGCTGGGTCAGTTGGCGTTTCTGTGTGGAGTTTGCATGTTCTCCTCGTGTTGGCGTGGGTTTCCTCCGGGTGCTCCGGTTTCCCTCACAGTCCAAACACATGCGCTATAGGGGAATTGATTAACTAAATTGGCTGTAGTGTATGAGTGTGTGTCTGAATGTGAGTGTGTATGGGTGTTTCCCAGTACTGGGTTGCAGCTGAAAGGGCATCCGCTGTGTAAAACATATGCTAAATAAGTAGGCGGTTCATTCCGCTGTGGCGACCCCTGATTAATATAGGGACTAAAATAGTCCTTTACATGTGGTCAATACATAGCATGTAAACTATTAACTGACTGAATTTACAGAAAAGCTACAATATCATGATACATATTATTATCAGGATATGAGATGACTTATATCATGATGAGAGATTTTTGTCATATTCCCCAGCTCTAGCTGTAATAATAACCCTGTTAGTGTATCGTGTGATTGTCTGTGTGCTCGTACCGTTTCTGCCGTGCTGTTTGAGTGTGTTTGCTGACAAGTGGATGGCGTTGCCTTGCCCTCCAGTCTGTGGAAACTTCAGATCGGGGAGATTTCCATCTGTGCTCATCCTCGCCACCTCCAGCTCTGCACAAACACACACACACAGAGTTAATATAATAATCCCGCAGTCCTTAACAGAGCTCAAAGATATGACAAAGGTGCTTTCAGATGACAAATCGATAGTATAATGAAAGTGAATGAGGACTGGAGAACTAGAGAATGAAAATCTTTCGTGTGATTTGTCTGAGGAATACATTTAATCCTCAATTCCCTGAAAATCCTGACATTCACCCAAGGTCATGATGCTCATGAACAAACCGTTTATTAAAATGAACTGATATTCTTCTAAGAACTTGTTAGATTACAACATCAATCTGAATAAGTTGTTTAAATGTGTCCAGTTCCAAAACTTTGATAAGTGCATTGGGTGTGTGTCAAGACCTTCCTACCCATTTATACAGCCACCCACCCTTCCATCTACCTTTACACCTTTATACGCAACCACTCAGGTGCCTATTTTTCTATCTACCTACCTGAACAACCACCAACCCAGCTTTCCATCTAACTACCTGACAACCCAACCACCATTCTAACTATTCATCTACCCACATACCTAACAAGCCAATCCACCCACCAACCTGACATTTAAAAATAACTACCCACCTCCCAATCCACCTACCGACACACATGCATACCTACTCACCCAAAATACTCACCTTCGTCTCAATCTAATCTACCTACCTACCATACCGTTAACTATCCAGTTACCTATCAGTTACCTATCTAACCACCATACCCCGCTGTGTACTTACCCACTAGTCTACCCACCAATTCACCTACCTAGCCACACACCTACCTGACAACCCATCCACCTACCTACCAACCCCTCTACCAACCTACTGACTCATCAAACTTACCAACCCATTCAATCCACCCATTTACCAGCAAAGGGAGCACCACTTAAAGCTACCTATTCACACATGTATTTATCAACCCACATACCTGCTCACCCAATTTACCGGACCAACCAACCTAACCACCTATCTGCCAAACCAACCTAGTTACCCACTCGCACGTCATGATTTTGCCAAGTACGATGTGATCCTGGATTAACATCTATGTTGATCCTGGAACATCATTTATTTTGTTCAAAAATGTAATCCATACTTATTCCCAACCCCTAAACCCAACCATAACTGTAAATTATTCCCAAAATCAGAGGGGAATAATAGTTGGATAACAATCATGTAGAAGTGCATAAACCTAACCATAAGCCTAAACTTAACGTAAACTGTAAACATATCCCTTAATTCCGATTGGCTGATTGGAATGTTGTTCCAGGATCAACATAGATGTTAATCCAGGATCATGTCCTACTTGGTGAAATCAGGTTGGCGTTACCCACTCAGCCACATCACTTCCTATCCAGCTATCCACCCAACCACCAACCTACTTACTCACCAATATACCTGACAAGCCACCCATCAACTTTTCCCCTACCTAGCCAACAAACCCAGCCTCCTACTTATCTGATCTAGCTACCTAGTCACTTATCAACCTTTCTGCTTACCCAACCACATTGCAACCAACCACTGATCTACCTACCAAACCACCCACCTTCCCATCTAACCACCCACCAACCCCCTAACCACACATTTATCATTTATAATCCATTTATAAGCATTTTAGATGTAGCATTTATCATGTAAACATTGATTACCCTCATCAATATTGCACCATTTGAATGGACAATTATTTGTAACTCACATGCTGCTACTATTAGAGTTTGGAGCTTGTTACTAGTTATGTTTCCATCCACCATGCATTTTGAAATATCTCATAAAAAGCTTAATGGAAATGCTGAGATGCATTCCCTTATAAAACATAATTGCAGTAAACTGAAGTAAAACTGCAGTACAAAAGCAGTATATAGAAGTATAACTGCAGTAAAATTAAGTACAATTGCAAAATTGCAATGCAATGAAGTATAAACACAGTTCAAATACAGTACAATAAAGTTCAACAGCGGTGTAGGTTGCAGTAAACTGGAGTAAAAACAAGTAAACTCTGTCTTTACTGCACTTGTTCTGCTGATATGCCAATATGCCAGTGGTGTGGTAAGAACTGCACTGGACTTGTGTTCCAAGGGGTTTGTTCTGCAACATCTTCCAATGAATATTTTGTACTTTTTTCAGGGATGTTTTTTGGATTCAAGTACTTTTCTAATTAGAATTTTAAGACTTTATCTGCAAAAACTAATAATAAAAATGACTGCAGTGAACTGAACAGTACAACAGCAGTAGCCTATATACAAGGATAACTGTGGTAAAACTCACTGCAACTGCAAAATTGCAGTATAATGAGGCAGCGGACATTTTAAAAGTGGGGGGGACAGCTGAAAGAGATCCAAAAGTTTATGTTCATATAATTATTAATCACCTGTTTCTAAATAGTCTGGCTCTAAAAGTGAGTTGCTACGCCCCTGTAATGAGGTATAAACACAGTTCAACTACAATGCAATAAAGTTCAACAGCAGTAAAATCTGCAGTACAACTGAAGTAACATTAAATAAACTGAGAGGGGCAATATATTGATATGTTATATAATTTATTGCACAGGTACTTAAGTATTAAAAGTGCACTTTAGTTTTATTATGTATTGCAGTATTGTAGCTGTATTTCTGTAGTTAGTTATACTTCTGAAAAGTGCAATACAATGTATTGTGGTAGTACTTCAGCAAAACAACTGAAGTACTGAAACCTCATTTGGAAACCATTGTCCACCGAGCAGGAAAAGTAGTAGCTGTACTGCAGTTGTACTGTAGTAGTACTTCAGTTGTATTGCAATAGCGGGATGGCAGTTGTACTGTAGTAGTACTTCAGTTGTATTGCAGTAGCAGTACTGCATTATAGTAACTGTAGTACCTTCCTTTACTGCAGTATTCTTATTAGTATTCTTAGTAGTATTCTGCAGTCATTTTTTGTATAGGTTGGATTAACTTTATATTAACTCATTTTTTAGGGGAGAAAAAACACCACAGTTGCGAACCCCAATGCATCAAACTACACATCTCTGCCTGATATTTGCTCCAGATAATCAGGATGTGATGATTTTGTTCTCTTTTGTTTCTCATTGGATGGAAACTCTGCCTTATTGGCAAATCTTTAAGCGATATTCCAGTGTTGTGCATAAATCTACAATGCAAACACAGCTATTGATTCATCTGACGCATTGCAAAATACATAAATACATGACAAAAATCTTGCCGAGATTTGTGAAATCACACATTTGCATACTTGAGTTTTAAAAAAAACACACTGAAAAGCAGAAAGAAACACTCGCTGTGAGATTCAGAGTACGAACACAGCAGATCTTCAATCCTGGCCATTCATAAACATCCCACAGCATTTACACAAGCACTTATCACACCCAAATTAACATTAAAATTGGGCCGGCTTTCCACCGCTGCAGGTATTTGCTCCGACAGGACAAAAGCCGAGCGATAAAGAGCCGTGGGCGACTGAAGCTTGCAGGAAATACTTTTCATTCTTCCAGCGATTGCAGAGAAAAAGGCTTAAAACTGGCAAACAGCGGGCCGAGACGCTGCTGTGCCTCCAGAGAAATCAAAAGCCGGTTTAAATAACACGTTAATCACCCGAAATCT
>CAIGQV010019101.1:1387513-1388590 GCA_903798115.1 Danio jaintianensis
AGCAGCTGGGAAACCTCCATTTAGACTGAAAACCACTGAAGAGAAAGGTCAGGAGAGATGAAACAGATGTCAAGGTTTAGGAAAACGACAACTTTCACTTGCATCGCAAAACTTTTTATGAAGACACGCTGATTTGTGCTCACTTCAAAGGCAAAGGCTGAAAGTCCACGTCAGAGGAGTTTAAGAAACCCAAACTCACTGGAAATACGTGGCTCAGCCTACGTTTCTGCGAAACCTGAAATATTTTGCTCGAAGTGTAATTTATTGCACATTTCAGATGACAAATCCACTAGAGGGCGCTGTTTAAATGTTTGCGAATCTGAAATATGTTAATTAGGGTACGTTTTGTTGAACGTTTCAGACGACAAACCCACTAGAAGGCGCTGTTTAAATATTAGTAAATCTGAAAAACAATACTTAGGGTACGTTTTGCTGTTCGTTTCAGATGATAAATCCACTAGAGGGCGCTGTTTAAATGTTAGCGAATCTGAAATATGTTAATTAGGATACGTTTTGTTGTACGTTTCAGATGATAAATCCACAAGAGGGCGCTGTTTAAATGTTAGCGAATCTGAAATACGTTACTTAGGATACGTTTTGTTGTACGTTTCAGATGATAAATCCCCTAGAGGGCGCTGTTTAAATGTTAGCGAATCTGAAATATGTTAATTAGGGTACGTTTTGTTGTACGTTTCAGATGAAAAATCCACTAGAGGGCGCTGTTTAAATGTTAGCGAATCTGAAATATGTTAATTAGGGTACGTTTTGTTGTACGTTTCAGATGAAAAATCCACAAGAGGGCGCTGTTTAAATGTTTGCGAATCTAAATACGTTATTTAGGATACGTTTTGTTGTACGTTTCAGATGACAAATCCACTAGAGGGCGCTGTTTAAATGCTAGCGAATTTGAAATACTTTACTTAGGATATGTTTTGCTGTATGTTTCAGATGACAAGTCCACAAGAGGGCGCTGCTTAAATGCTAGAAAATCTAAAATATGTTAATTAGGGTATGTTTTGCTGTTCGTTTCAGATGAAAAATCTACTAGAGGGCGCCGTTTAAATGTTTGCGAATTTG
>CAIGQV010019101.1:1477893-1492797 GCA_903798115.1 Danio jaintianensis
TGTTACCATAGCAACTATAGAATCACCACACCATTTAAATTACTATAATTGTTGTGTTACCATAGCAACTATAGAATCACCACAACAGATTGATTACTATAGTTGTTGTGTTACCATAGCAACCGTAGAATCACCACAACAGATTAATTCAGGTACTTCACTGGTACATGGTTCAAAAACACTATAATATTTCCTATTTTTGTGGGAAAAACACTTTTAATAAATAATAAATGTAGATAATGTAATGTAATATCGTAATGTAAATTATAGATAAGTAAATACAAATAATGTAATGTAATAGATAGTAAATGCAGAATTATATCTGCATTGTTTTTTTTTCTTTTCCAACTGGTCGATATACATGGCTTTTACAGTGTCAGTCTGTGTTATTTTCCCTAGTTTTATTGCCTCCAGGTGGAAACCGTAAATTTCCACGCCAGTAAAACTTACAACATACTTTCTCCTCAACGAGCCTCTTGATTTAAAGTATCGTTGAGTATCAAACATGGTGGGGAGTTTGTTTAAATCCCGAACTATCAGTATGCGCAATACAAACACTGGCGCTTGCCTTAGTAAACACTACCGATGATCGCAAACATCTCGTCTGAGCTCGATAAAACTTTCTGTGTGTGTGGTTGTGTATGAGTGCTTGAAAAACTGCAGACGAATTCAAGGTCAGAGCTGTAATAAATAATACGAGCCGCAGACATCAACAGCAGTGTCCATCACTCAGGGTCAGCACGATCACTACATCACCTTCACTGTCCCGGGGCGTTTTGCTATTTGATGTGCAAAGGACAGACGCTGGCTGTCAGTCAGACTCTCACTGGTGGTCTTTCTCTATGAATACTAACAGACGTCAAGCTCTCGTATCAAACGCCCTCCTACAGCAGACACATGACACTCGCCACAGCAACACTGCAAAGGGCTTCTCTCTATCTCAGTTTTGTCCGACAACTATCCCTTCCAGTGTTTCTCCGCTCCTCCTTTGACGAGGGAAAACTTTGATCAAACCAACAGCGGAATACAAAAGTTCAGCTTCAATAAATGATAGTGACTGTTGTAAATCAATACTGAAATAATTCAAGACGTCTAGCTTTACAAACCATATATATGACTATACAGTGCATTAGTGCCCTCTTTACACTCATTTCTTTCATGGAGAATTTAATAAGTCTTTATTAATGCACTATAATCCTCAAATCAGGCAGTTATGAAGAGAATCACATAATTAATAATGTTAAATTGAAGCAAAAAAATTGCATATAAAATATCAGACAAAAAAATAGAATAGAAAACCATTCATTTTAAGCTACTGGCTGTATCTATGGAAACAACATATTTGCATATTTTGATTAAATCGAATAAAGGTTTATAATATTACAGTTTTTCCTCAATATTCTTAAAATCATCTTACATACACTGTAAAATGATATGACAATAAGTTGACAACAAATGTTCATGTTACTTTAATTTAGGTAATTAATCAAGTCATACAAAGTTTAACTTAACATCTTTAGTCAGTTTGATTGACGTAAGTTGAGGTGACTAGAAAAGTTAATTTAATTCAACTTAAAGTCGACAAGATTTTTACGGTGCATCTTCACTTACCACCACAGATGCTCCACCCACTAGCTTGAGTGCTCCGCCCACATTAATATTAATATTTTTTATTAATGTCTACCCCAACCCCAAACCCTAAACTCAACCTTTACAGTAATGTAAAACAGTAATTATATCAATTATTATTCATATTGTACATTAAAATACCCATTAAATTGTATTTTATTAACATCTACCCCTACCCCAACACTAAACTCAACCATCACAGTAACGTAAAACAGTAATTATACCAAATATTATTCATATTATTTATTAAATTACCCATTAACTGTCTTTTATTAACATCTACCCCCACCCCAACCATCACAATAATGTAAAAACAGTAATTATATAGATTATTATACATATTA
This sequence comes from Danio jaintianensis, assembly GCA_903798115.1. Taxonomy (NCBI): domain Eukaryota; kingdom Metazoa; phylum Chordata; class Actinopteri; order Cypriniformes; family Danionidae; genus Danio; species Danio jaintianensis. The sequence continues at coordinate 1,479,867 of CAIGQV010019101.1, forward strand.
CTTAATAAATTACACATTAAATTGTATTTTATTAGCATTTACCCCCAACCCAACCCTAACAGTAATGTAAAAACAGTCATTATTGTTGTGCAGTGTCACAAAAATGATGCTATAATGATGTGCATATCCACAGCTGTATCCCTTCTAGACTTTACCGCAGAAGAGACTTTCAATTATCATTCAAAGATCTTCCTATTGAACAGGAGTGTATAATGCATGTCTCACAGGCTCCGCCCACATCTCGCTCTCCATTAATGGGTTCATTCATCTGCTTTCCTCTCTTCTTCTCTTCATCAAGCCAATCTTTCGCTCTCTTTCAGCCCTTCTTTCACATGACCGCACAATGACAGATTTAATATGCGCCGAGGTGCATTTGTCACCGATAATACCATTATGAACAGGTGATGCGTCTCTTTCTCTCTGGCATAAACACACGACAGTGACAAATAAACGCTCTCTCAGATGTCCTCTGGAAAACGCAGATTAAATTACACATGTGAGGACTGGAGCCATCAGACGAGCTGCTCTGTTTGTTGTGTTAATTGACGCTTTAAGGAAATTATTCACACAAAACGGAACTTTCCGTTAGGTTGAATTACCGCCATTGCATTATAAATCGCCAAAAAAACAGGTTCAATATGACATCATGATTTTAAGAAGGAAAAAAACGCGTCTCGCAGCTGTTTGCTGTGCAATAGCAGCTCGAAATGCCATCAAATTCAGTAAAGCAGTGGTCCTCAACCACCGGGCTGCGGACCAGTCCATGGATCAATTGGTACCAGGCCGCACAAGAAATCTATCTTTTTTTTATTTTGAAAAATCTTTTATTTTGAAAAATGTCCGTATTCTCAAGCTTACATCTCGGTCACTCGAGCGCCCAAATTTAACCCACAAGCAGCAAAATGAGTAAGAAACAGACGTCTTTGGAAAGTTTCTTTGGTAAGGGGAAAAGGCCCAGTGAAGGACCCGCGAACTGCCAAGGAATGCATCCGCAACCCATTTGTCAACAAATCAGGTGAATCCACCATGGCTGTGCAAGAAGATCAACTGCTGGAGATCGCAAATGATGGCGGCCTTTTTAAGGGGTCGTTCGCATATCGCGTCTTTTCTAGATTTTGCACAAGTTCGTTATTTCCAATGGAGGTGCGCCAGACGCACCCAGTTGAATGAACGCCGCGAGCGCACCGCGAATCACGTGACAAGAACTGACAGATCAGCTTCAGCTTATATGGAATCATAGATATATACACTAGATATCGCATACGGACTCTGAGCATGCGTCAATAGCGCCGCCACATTTGTACAGTGCTCCCAGCACAAATGTCATTCAACCGCACTAGTCAAGACCAAAGCCAATGTGAAGATGCTGGACTTTAGTGTGCACGGGTGTAATAACGAGCAAACTAAGAAAACACAGCACAAAGGCAGAACATTTCATAGGGAAGATTTTTATTTTTTTATTTGTGTATGTTACGAACTTTTGTGCTAAACAAGTATTGATGATAATACAGTCACTACTGCACTGATCATGAGGCAAAGTAGCACCAACTCACACTGAATAGAGGCTTATGCTAGTGTTGTTGAATAAAACAAGCAAACAATGAAAATGAAATATGAAAACAAGATGTTGCGGTGTTAGAAACTTGTATTATTGTCGGCTGAGTGAACGAGTCGTTCATAATGGAGATTCATTCACAAACGAATCGTTCCCTCCGTTAGAATGAGAAGTGTAAGTGGGAGAGTGTGTTTCAGGACACGGATTAGATCAAATTTAACAGGGAGCGAGGATAATACATTTTCATGCACACAAACACACACTTTATCGCCAATGCCCGTGCGGTCACTCATCCATCGATGTAGAAAAGTGATGCAAAATTATAATTTTCATAATTGAAAAAAATATTTGCATACTGACCACCGGGAAAACTCCCGATCATAGATATATGTATATATGTATATACATCTCTGGCTCTGGATGGCTCAGTCCTCCACTGCACATTGGTCCCGCATTCATTTCAAAGGAGCGCTACCCTGTACTAAAATGGCGGCTCTATTGACGCATTCCTTCCAATAGACAATAACAAGGTAGGCGACATCTAATGTGTATATTCCATACCATTGATATTTACATTTCGGTAGACTAATTATCTCAGACAAACACAGAAGACCCAAACACTGCAGTGCTTTGTAATTTTCTCCATAAATAAAACTTGTATCAGAGTTACAGCAATGTTTTGTCAGCTTGTCAGCATCCTCTGAGAAAACAGTTGATGGTCACCTAGTAACCTACGAATTTCCCTATAGCGCATGTGTTTGGACTGTGGGGGAAACCGGAGCACCCGGAGGAAACCTACGCCAACACGGGGAGAATATGCAAACTCCACACAGAAACGCCAACTGGCCCAGGCATGACTCAAACCAGCGACCTTCTTGATGTGAGGCCACAGTGCTAATCACTGAGCCACCGTGCTACCCAGGGCTATCACGGTGAGAAAATTTATCCCGTGGTAAATCTGGACGCTTATTAGCGTGATAAGCGGTATTACCGCCAGACACCCCGCAAATAATGTATGCATGCACCAGAGATGTGCAGTGAGGTTTGTGGCTGGTGAGGCACTGACTCCTTCAGGGTCAGATTTACAAATATACGCACCCAATATATTTGCCAACTAAATTGTGTTTCATATATCATATCAGCATTCTTTATATACACATAGCAGGTACATATTTGGCCAATGCAAAATGTAAAGCGATTCAATGTGCCTCCCAAAAAACACCAAGGTGGACACTACAGACAGATTACAACAAGTGACATAGCACCAGAGCAGATGCACGCGCGTATAATAATCTGATAAATGGGGGAAGGAAAACAATTTTGTTTTTCTTTTTGACATAAGATAATTTTTCTTACCCTACTGGCAGATTATTTAGCTTGTTTTAAGTAAAAACGCACTTAATTATTACATATTATTTCTTAAAACAAGACAATATGTTTTGATTGTCTAGAAAAAGTGTCTTGATTTAAGAATTTGTAGATATTTGGACTAGAAACTAGCATTATTTGCATTGTTCAGTTCATTTAATGGAAACTGTGATACACTTGAGTTCAGGAGTCTCTTTATGAATATAAAATAAGTTCAAAAGAACAACATTCATTTAAAATAGAAATAGAAAAGTTTAGTAACGTTATGAATGTCTGTACTGTCACATTTGATCAATTTAATGCGTCGTTGCTGAATAAACGCTAATTTCTCCGTTAAAAAATGGTACTGACCTCAAACTTTTGAACAATAGTGGAAAGAAAGTCCTTATTTCCTCTCCAGCTCTAGTCGGCAGCAATTAAACTCAATTCACGCTTGCTGTGGCGTTCATTTATCAGTATAGATGAACAGCAGTGTAAGGAAAAGCCAACAGAGTAAATAGCGCAGGTATTCCTGCAGGTAGATGGATGCGACGTTTCGCTCCCATAACTAAAGATACCGAAGAGCCGATCTATCATGGCCAAACGCTATCATTAGCTATCTGGCAACTTACTCATTTTGACAAAGTGCAGCGCTTACATAGTTTATCACAGAGCTCGCAGTAACCAAAGTCATCACACAAACACACACACACACACATAGAGAGAGATAGGAACGCATGAGTTCAAATGAAGGAGAGACTTTTAACTGCAGGGAAAAAAAAGAAGTGGAATAAATCAGATTTTAGGCCGTTGTGTGCGTCTTTTTTCATTAGATGCCCTCAAAAAATGATTTCTTAGCTGCTTGTTCAAACTACTTATCTAAAATGAGCTGAATCAACACAAGTTTTTGGGGGACAGCTTAATTGTTTTATGTTTAATCCACTTAAATTTCTAAAAACAATTAAGTTGACTTATTTGGACTCAGGAAATGCGTGGAATTCAGCATTTTTTACTGTGTGTGATACAATAAGGTTCCATCAGTTAAAGTATGTTAAAGTCATTGAGAAGCTAAAGTTGCTGAGACATTTATTTCAGTATGGTAATGTACATCTAACTGAAATTGAATATTAAGTAGGGGGCAGGCTTTCTTTTGCATGTCATTCCCTCATTCAGCCTATTCGAATGTTGTGGAGAACATGGAAACTCCACACAGAAACGCCAACTGGCCCAGCCGGGACTCGAACCAGCGACCTTCTTGCTGTGAGGCAACAGTGCTAACCACTAAGCCACCGTGTTGTCCCTAGTTATATTCATATCACAATATATAAAACAAAATATCGCAATGTCAGATTTTTCCAATATCGTGCATCTAACTGAAATTGAATATTAAGTAGGGGGCGGGCTTTCTTTTGCATGTCATTCCCTCATTCAGCCGATTCAAATGTTATCACTCGATTAAATGGACACTATCAGTGGTTATCAGCTGATAGATATGGGCCAGTATGGGCCCTCTGCGCCTACTGGTAGGCTCAGAAGGCTGTGTTTATCCATCCACATGGTTAATCAGCTATAGATTACATACGGCTGCGGCCGGAAGTTAACGTGAACTATTTATATTTATTGTATTTTTATTAACCTCTACCCCAACCCTAAACCCAACCATCACAGTAATGTAAAAACAGATCTGGAGTCTTCTATTAATATAGCTGATTAACCATGTGGATGGATGATTACAGTCTTCTGAGCCTACTAGTAGGCACAGAAGGCCCCAACTGGCCCATATCTATCACCTGATATCCACTGATAACGCCCATTCAATAGACTGATAACATTCGAATCGGGTGGTTTATTGAAGATTAAACGATATTATTATTTTTAATTATTCATACAATGATGACTATGTTATTTTAAGTGTTCAATTTCTGTACTTGAATACTGTTAGACTCCCCAGAAAACCATAAACTTTTATTTTTGCTCTGTTGTATTTATATGTGCTTGTAATGTATTATAATTTACACAGATGCACTGCATAGTAAAAAACTTGATCATCCCAGTCGATCAATCTTTCCAAATAGAGCTATTTACATCATCTGGTGAAGTTATATTCATTCATTCATTCATTCATTCATTCATTTTCTTTCGGCTTAGTCCCTTATTCATCAGAGGTCGCAACAGCGGAATGAACCGCCAACTCATCCAGCATATGTTTTACACGCCAACTTATCCAGCATATGTTTTCACGTCAGCATATGACGTATGCCCTTCCAGCTGCAACCCAGAACTGGGAAACACCCATATACTCTCACATTCACACACACACTCATACACTACGGCCAATTTAGCTTACCCAATTCCCCTATAGTGCATGTGTTTGGACTGTGGGGGAAACCGGAGCACCCGGAGGAAACCCACGCCAACACGGGGAGAATATGCACACTCCACACAGAAACGCCAACTGACCCAGCCGGGACTCAAACCAGTGACCTTCTTGCTTTGAGGAAACAGTGCTGACCACTGAGCCACCGTGTCGCCACCCTACTTAATACTTAATGATCTTTGCCATAAAAGAAAAATCAATAATTTTGACCCATGCAATGTTTTTCTGACTATTGGCAAAAAATATACCCATCAACATGCTCCAGGGTCACATGTTTTAGTAAATCAATGGCCTAATTCAATCATTAGTTCTTCCTTATTGAATAAATCGAGCATTATTGTAAAGTGTTACTGATCCCAGATGATCATAATCACATTGAACATGGATACGTACTGTACGGGACGCATTCATACTGGACTTCCAGGTATTTGTATGTCCCAGGACAGGGGTCTGGAAAAGCATCAGGTCCGGCCACGACAGCACACTGTGTCCTGTTATTACACCTGAAAACACAAACAGATGGAGGAAAATCATCAGCGCTGTCAGGACTATTGCTCACACTGAGGTTAAAGGCTCTGTTGACACGTATAACCTTTACTTTGAGCTCAGCACACACAGAGCTTGTCAGGGAACCATGTATTATACTTTTTTATCATGATTTTTGGACAATAAAGTGATGTTGGAGAGGCTGAACCATATGCGCAGAGATTACAATGGTGTAGGACGAATAAATAACCATCCAAAAAAACATCTAGAATACATCACAATATTAGTTTAAACCCACAAAACATGCCTTAAAGGGCCGTTTTTCAGAAAACAAGACTAACAATGTGTTTTAAAATCTGCACTGTACAAAATATCTGTAAATTAGCAGTGTTATGTATTGTTATTTATGCTTTTGAGTTGCATTATGGGATCTTGATCTTTCTTCCAACGACTTTTAACCTTGAAAAGTTGTAAAATGTGACTTTTATGAACATTTTTAATAGTTTAAAGTGATATATTGTCTGGGTTTTTGTTGTATATTATGGTAGAAAAAACCTTGTAATAAACTGGCAGTACATTTTCTGTTATTTTCAAGCGCCAACCTCCCGCTCTCCCTCGTGAAGCCAATACAGAAGTGACTGAAACTGCAATTCAGCGAAATTCCGCTAGTCCTGGCTCCATAATAGAGCATATTTCTATTGATCCCAATGTTAAAACGGCCAACTTTACAGCCGAAAAAAAGGTGTTTACAGCCTGGTACAAAAAACGATTTTGGTGCATATAGCTAATATTACCCTTTATGACAACTGTGAGGGGGTGAATTTTTTTATAACTCATTTAATTTTCATTTATATTGAGTTATATTAGGTCTGCATAATTAAGGGCGTGGCCACTTGAGTGACAGCTAGGTCTCGCTGGTCGCCGTCACGTCACCTCAGATGATTCCGGCTGATTAGCCGCTGAACTTGGCATATAATACATCGTATTTTTGATCTGTTTTATGCGGCTTTACACAGTCAATTGCCTTTGGGATTATTTCCTACAATTATCATATAATATGGCATGCTGTGTGCACTTAATTGTGCTCACAAACCATTCAAGTTGCCTCCATTTCCCAGGTGAGTGAAATTACATACTTTTTTGCCATATCTATAAATGTGTTTGTTTTATTTAAGATAATTGATCATTTATAATTTTCTTTAGACCTGTAATGCACTCCAGAATCTGAAAGATTGATTAGCTGTAGGCTCTAGAACAGAAATGTTGTCATACAGTGTTATGCCTGGATTTAACGAATAGCCTTGCATTTACTAACACAGACTATATCTGAAGTATTTGGAAGTAGTTTGCTTTTTCCTCCTGTAGAAAAACATCATAAGAACAATGCTTAGTGGCTCAGTGTATTACAGCAGTGTTTTTTAAAAGACTAAACACTTTATTGCTATAGTACACAACCAAGCACAAGTGGTCAGAACACAAACGAGTCGCAGGTAATGAAGTATTAAGCGTTTCTCCCAAAGAAAAGCCAGTCTAAGCAAAATGCTAGCAGGCATCTGTAGCTCCGCCTCTTTGCCCTTTTTTGGTAACCCCCGGGCGGTGTGATGATGCGCAAACAAAATGACGACGGTTGGCCACGCCTACTTGTAGTTTCATTTGCGCTCTTCAGAAACCTATGGGTGACGTCACGGATACTACGTCCATATCTTTTACAGTCTATGGTTATTTTACAGACTTATTTCTCTATATAGTATATATTTTTTATACATTATATTATTTCAAACTACTAAAATGTCAATAAAAGTCACTTTGTTAAACTGTAGAGTTGAATTTTCAACATAAGAAGTGGACAGAGCAGAGATCAACATCCCATAATACACTCATTCATTCATTCATTTTATTTTCAGCTTAGTCCCTTTATTAATCTGGGGTCGCCACAGCGGAATGAACCGCAAGCGGATGCCCTTCCAGCCGCAACCCATCACTGGGAAACACCCATACACTCCCATTCAAATACATACACTGAAAGACAAACTCCACACAGAAATGCCGACTGGCCCAGCTGGGACTCGAACCAGCGACCTTCTTGCTGTGAGGCGACAGCGCTACCCACTGTGCCACCGCGCTGCCTCTTTGCATAGTCTTGTTGGTTCATATGTAGTCTCGCCGTCCTACATGTAATTCATTTAATGATAATTTAGCCACTTTAAAGAAGTTAAATCAAAATTGACCTGATTTGCTTAAATGTCACCGCTTTTACTGTGATTCATTAGCGCAAGCTGTTCAAAACGATTCATAATTCTCCATCAAAATGTAATTACTGTTTAACACAACACAATGGCACTTCACATCACGACACAACCTTCATGTCTCTTTCGAGTTTGAAGCATTTAGATTGACTGTGCACAACTAAAACGGCTTTATTTAATAGCTTTTTTTCTGTGTTGCATAGAGTGTGAATAGAAGCGTGCTTAAAAGGGTCATGAATTTAGAAATCATATTTGACATATAATAGTTCATTCATTTTCCTTCTGCTTAGTCGCTTTATTCATCAGGGGTCGCCACAGCGGGATGAACCGCCAACTTATCCAGCATATGTTTTACTGGGAAACATCCATACACACACACACTCATACACTACGGCCAATTTAGTTCATCCAATTCACCTATAGTGCATGTGTTTGGACTGTGGGGAAAACCGGAGCACCCGGAGGAAGTGTATGTGCATTGCAGCATTGGACATGATCAGCGGATGAGAGATTTCACCATCAGACTTCCAGCCGAACCACAGAGCATCAGTCATCATCTAAACCTACATTACGTCCTGCTGAATATTCAGCGTCCCTGAGAAAAATGCCACATTACACACTCAGATGGAGCTCCGAGAGGAAGATGAAACCCTCCGTGAGGCTCAATGTCAGAATAATGTCAGCAGATCAGCGTGTGATGAAGGTCCAACACCTGAGACACTTCAGCCGTTAGCATGAGGCTAATGATGGGGAACAAATGCTTTCTGAGCAGCGGGGTGTGAGTGTGTGTGTGTGTGTGTGTGTGTGTGTGCGTGTGTGTGAGTGTGTGTGGTCCTGGTATTCATCACATTATAAGGAACAAATGTGCTCACAAGTGCAGTAATAGCAGTAATCGTTGACCTTCTGGGGACATTTTTTTTTTTGGTCTCCATGAGGACAACGGCTCATAAATCACACAAAAAATAAGTATTTTAAAAACGTAAAAGTGCAGATTTACTGTGATAAAATATACAGTCTAATCAAAATATACAACATTACGTCTATGGAGAGTCCCCATATAATATGAAAATCTAATGTGTGTGTGTGTGCGTGTGGTTCTGGTATTCAACACATCACAAGGACAACAAATGTGCCCACAAGTGCAGTAATACCAGTAATTGTTGACCTTCTGGGGACATTTATTAATTTATTTTTGGTCCCCATGAGGACAACGGCTCATAAATCACACAAAAATTAGGTATTTCGAAAATGTGTGTGTGTGTATGTGTGTGTACGTGTTTTTGTGACATGTCAGGACACAAATCTGTATAATGACACAGGTATTACAAAAAGGAGGTGAAATATGAGGACACAGCTGATGTCCTCATTTCTCCAAAAGCTTATAAATCCCCCAGAATGAGTTTAATCAGAGAGTAAAGCTGTACACTGTTTCCTGTGAAGGTTGGGTTTAGGGGTAGGGTGGGGTTAGGCCAATACAAAATATGGTTTGTGCTGTATAAAATCAATGGAAACCTATGTAATGTACCCAGTTTTCACAAAAACAAACATGTGTGTGTGTGTGTGTGTGCGTGTGTGTGTCTGTGTGTGTGTGTGAAACTGTGACTAATATTTGGAGGACAGAATCATTCATGTGCAAAATCAATCTAAATGAGGAATCTCAACACTCCTATTAAAGCTGATTATAATATAAACAAACCATAAACGCTCCAATCTGCACTCTATACAAGTATCCTAATAAAATACTAAGAGAACTTTTAAATATATATATAAAATGTCATTTTCAGTTTAATAAAAAAATATATCAAGCCAATAAAGACATTGTTATCTGAAAGTATTTTATTTATTTATTTATTTAATCTGATTGGTTATTTTGTTGTCATGACATTGGATTAAACTGCTCTAAAAAAGCTGTCTGTCCATCCCATAATAACTAGCATGATTATAATCCATAAGGTCAAACCAGAGACAGTTTTTTGATGCCAGCTGGAGCGATGCAGGATTGACTCATATAAGACACTCGTCTGAACCAATCGGCTCACACTTTAGAAACTCAACATGGATAAATGACCACGCAGGGTTTAAGAGGATCGAATCAACATGCGTCCAAGCAAACACTACCTGTTTACCGGCCGACGGAGTGCAGTGAAGTCCAGCTCAGGATTTAATCAGGTTTCATCACGAGATCCAGAGGATTTGCTTTTAGATTAGAGTAAATTACGCAACACAATGAGGATTACAATGCAAATCCAGGATTGCAGACTCCCATTCCTCATAGGACAACTCTCTGCGCAAACATCCTGTGAATTTCTTTTTCATTTCCCAAATGATGTTGAACAGATTCAGGAATTTTTCACAGTATTTCCTATAATATTTTTTCTTCTGGAGAAAGTCTTATCTGTTTTATTTCGGCTAGAATAAAAGCAGTTCTTAATTTAAAACCATTTTAAGGTCAATATTATTCGCCCCCTTAAGCAATATTAGTTTTGGATTGTCTCCAGAACAAACCACTGTTATACAATGACTTGCCTAATAACCCTAACTTTACCCTAATTAACCTAGTTAAGCCTTTAAATGTCACTTTAAGCTGAATACTAGTATCTTGAAGAATATCTAGTCAAATATTATGTGCTGTCATTCATTCATTCATTCATTCATTCATTCATTTCCTTTTCGGTTTAGTCCCTTTATTAATCTGGGGTCGCCACAGCGGAATGAACCGCCAACTTATCCAGCATATGTTTTACACAGTGGATGCCCTTCCAGCCACAACCCAACACTGGGAAACACCCATACACTCCCACATTCACACACATACACTACGGCCAATTTAGCTTATTCAATTCACCTATAGTCCAATTCATCTTTGGACCGTGAGGGAAACCCGAGCACCCGGAGGAAACCCACGCCAACACGGGGAGAACATGCCAACTCCACACAGAAATGCCAACTGATCCAGCCAGGGCTCGAACCAGCAACCTTCTTGCTGTGAGGCGATCATGCTACCCACTGCGCCAGATTTGACTTGAACTTTGATGATTCTGTAGGGGAGTGCATTTGCATAGAATGTAATAAACAATCTACTGGTGTTGTCATGATACTGGAATTCGGTACCGATCGATACTGAAGTTTTAGAAACATCCATTTCCCGCTAACATTTGAGCGCTGTTGAGTGTTTTAAAGCTGCAAAGATCAGCTGGTCTGTTTATAAGCTGACATACGAGCGATCCACTGATGAATCGACTGATCTTCACAGCTTTAAAATGCTCCAGTGTCCCTTTATCTGCCGTTACACTCAGTAAACAGCGGTAAGTTCGGTGAACTGATGACCTTCACGACTAATCACAGTCATTTCTGTTAAGCACGTGAACACAACGCCAAATCAGCGCTGTTTAAGAGTCTCAAACCCCTTTTGTAAGAGGAACTACTTTCTTCCGCCGTTCATTCACATCTGCAGCTGACGTCAGAACAGCAGAAACCATTGTTCATTCACCAACGTCACTTTAGAGCTAGTGTTTGAATGATTCTCTAGCGTAATGTCTAAAGTGAAGACAAAACAGGGGATTTTGCTGACATTTTAAGATTATAAGGCTGAACGGCATGAAATGCCATCCATCTACAGAGATTTCCCAGTATTTCTCTGTTGCAATCGGGAGATCACAATATTACTATGGTATAAATACAGCACTACAACATACAAAAGAGAGAGATCAACTTAGAAAGTCATTTACCTGTTTAATAATGATTTGTTCAGCTGTAGTTTAAAATTACGCTGTTTTTCTCTTAGGGCTTATTATGCGGTCTCTGTCGCCATCTTGTGGATGAACAACGTCAACCGTCTTTGCTCAAAGACAGGCTAATGGCCACCGACGCGCTGTCTCTCAGAAATTATGAATATTTAAAACAGGCACTATCCTTATAAATAAACTGCATAGTTGCAATCTAAACAACTACATTCTCCACTAAAAAGCCTCAAAAGTACATTATGTTGCCCAGCAGCAGCAATATTTGTCAAACTGTAGAGTGTCCTCTGCTTGTTACTGTATGTGGGTGGAGTAATACATAAAGGTGAAGAGGCTGGACGAGTGCTGTTATTTGCAGAATATCGCACGGCTATCAGCCAGTCAGACAGAACTGTTGTATAAATACATATATTTTATGGAATTATTTATACAATGAAGACTATGCAGTGCTATTTTACATTTGATTGTTCAATTTCTGTACCTGGATCCTTACCAAAATAGCTATTTAAGCCATCTGGTGAAATTGTATTCATATATATCGCAGAAAAAACAAAAAATTCACAATGTCAGATTTTTCCAATATCGTGCAGCCCTAATACAGACTCAACATTGCATATCCTGGGGTCTGACATGATCACATTGCCATGCAGAAACGATATATTGTGCAGCATCTCAGAAAAAGAGAAGAAAAAAAACATGCGAGGAAATGAGGAGGCCGTGAATCGATGGGATTGATTACAGAAACAAACGCTCCTACAGGCAGTCATGTGTCTGCAAACATCCTAATGATCAAAGCGGCTCTGCAAAGAAACACCGCAGTCAATAAATCATTCTGCATCTGGAAAGCGAATAGCAATGATCTGCTTCAGCTTTGTCCACTAATGTCTTCAGCTATCGACTGAATCACTCATGCAAAAACGTTGAACACATCTATTTTAGCTGGAAAAAGGATCTGGATGCAAAATGGGCATCAACAAATTGCGGTGCAATTGTGTGCAGTGATTCCATACAATTGAGCTGTACAGACGCTCTGGTGATTTTACTTAGGAACTACTGCAAGAATTTGTAAGTGTTGATAATTAATACAGGTAATAATTAAATCAATATATTAAAGAACACATATACATACAACTTAATAATAATAATAATAATAATAATAATAATAATAATGTTAATAATA
>CAIGQV010019101.1:1512797-1525174 GCA_903798115.1 Danio jaintianensis
TCTGTCTGTCTCACTGTATGCATGTCTGTCTCACTGTTTGTCTGTCTGTCTAACTGTCTGCCTGTATTACTGCCTGCATGCTTGTCTCACTGTCTGCATGTCTGTCTGTGTCACTATTTCTCTGTGTCTGTCTCACTGTCTGTCTAACTGTCTGCATGTCTGTCTGTCTATCTCCATGTCTGTGTTTGTCTGTCTGTCTAACTGTTTGTCTATCTCACTGTCTGTGTGTCTGTCTGTCTGTGTCTCGCTGTCTCACTGTCTGCATGTCTTTCTCACCTTATGTATGCCTGTCTGTATCACTGTCTGTCTGTGTCTGTCCGTCTGTCCTGTCTCACAGTCTGCCTGTCTGTCTCTTCTGTCCGCCTCTCTGTCTACTTTTCTTTTCTGTTCTTCTCTATCTGTCTGTCTGTTTAGGTGCTTATCGTTCTGTCTACTGGTCTGTCTGTCTGTCTGTCTACTGGTCTGTCTGTCTATCTGTCTCTTTGTTCACCTCCATCTCTGCATTGCTGTCCGACAGAGAGCTGGTTTGAGACTCTCAGGGCTGTTTTAAAAATAATTTCCCATTCAGTGCAGCAAACGAAACGCCTCTCTGCACCCGATCCAGCATCCTGCCTTTCCAGAACTCTGCTACAATCACAAACATCAGAGAAAACCACGGAGAATAACACGTGTGTGTGTGTGTGTGTGTGTGTGTGAGTGAGAATAACAATTGAGAACTCCATTGGACACTGACATTTGTTTACTGCAAAAAAAAAAAGTATGCAAGACCTTCCTCCATTGTTCACTGTAATCTCTTGCCTCCGTTTGAACCTAAGCTGATTTGTCCAGAAAAGTAGATTTGCTCAAAACAAGGAGTAAGAGTTTTTGCTGGTCAGTTTGACCTAGTTATTTTTTATTGGGAGATACAGTAACTACACCTTCTGTCTCTTTTACGTGTATTATGATTAATTAAATGTGGGAATGATAAATAAACTGCAGCATTTAAAAGACTCTTATTTTAAGAAACGATGCATTTTTTATATATAAATACAGTAAAAGCATTCATTCATTCATTTTCCTTAGGCTTAGTCCCTTTATGCATTAGGGGTCGCCACAGCGGAATGAACCGCCAACGTATCCAGCATAAGTTTTACACAGCAGATGCCCTTTCAGCTGCAACCCAGGACTGGGAAACACATACACATACACACTCATTCACACACACACTCATACACTACTCATAATTTAGTTCATCCAATTCCCCTATAGCGCATGTGTTTGGACTGTGTGGGAAACCGGAGCACCCGGAGGAAACCCATGGCAACACGGGGAGAACATGCAAACTCCACACAGAAACGGCAACTGACCCAGCCGGGATTTGAACCAGCGACCTTCTTGATGTGAGGTGGCAGTGCTAACCACTGAGCCACTGTGTCGCCCTTCAAGCCATCTAGTAAAATTGTATTCATCACTGAAAAACAAAATATTGCAATGCCAGCCCTAATAAAAACAGATTAAAATGTGTTTAAAGGAATGAAAAAGAAAAGAAAGACATAATATAATGTGGCGGCGCAGTGGCGCAGTGGGTAGCGCTGTGGCCTCACAGCAAGAAGGTCGCTGGTTCGAGCCCCGGCTGGGTCAGTTGACATTTCTGTGTGGAGTTTGCATGTTCTCCATGTGTTGGCGTGGGTTTCCTCCAGGTGCTCCGGTTTCCCCCACAGTCCAAACACATGCGCTATAGGGGAATTGGTATAAGCTAAATTAACTGTAGTGTATGTGTGTGAATGAGAGTGTATGGATGTTTCCCAGTGCTGGGTTGCAGCTGGAAGAGCATCCGCTGCGTAAAACATATGCTGGATAAGTTGGCGGTTCATTCCGCTGTGGTGACCCCTGATTAATAAAGGGACTAAGCCAAAAAGAAAATGAATGAATGAATAATATAAGGTCATAATATAGGTCAATACCGTGTTCCTGCATATCAAACACAGTGTCCGATGACTCTACAGCCCTCGAGGGCCAACAGAGATTTAGCGCTTGAGTTCACAACAGCAGGAAAATGACATGACATGATCACGGTGATGGACTCCTGAAATCTGCTCTCTCAGAAACCACATTCACTCCCTTGGGGAAGCGGAAGCGTTAAACCCGGTTATGGTACCGCGGGATCGCTATGCATTGTATACAGAAGCAGGCCGACTCTGGAAGTCCTCGGACTGACAGCTCCTGGGGTGATTCAGTCCATCGCGCGCACACACACACACACACACACACACGCACGCATGCATGCACGCACACACTCACACACATTGGTTATGAAGGTGACATAAAGCCCTCCACGGTTCAGGCCTCCCGCAGTTCTGCTGTCCAGCCCTATTTGTGAGTGTGTCGGGGACGTTTGACTAGCTTTTAGCTTCTACATTCCCTAAAGACACACATGTGAACACACACACACACACACACACACACACACACTGCCGGCTCTCATCCAATAAAGACCTTGAGTTTGAGCGCTCATACATTTATAACCCTGTCTGCTGTCTGTATTGGACACACAATAGACTTTGAAAAGGGAACCGGCCTTCTGTGTATTGAAGACTGCATCTGCTATAAAGTCCTGACTGCGTTTAAAGGAATCACACGCATGCAAAGACTGCTCCAAATGTGGACTGAGTTATGGAATGTGATGGAATTTGGCACAGTTTGCGAGAATAAGTCAAAAGCAGGCCTGTACACTTAAACAAACTGAAAGATATTAGGGTATGTAAATCTCATTTCAAGAGTTCACACTTAGCTGATGATTGATTATACATCTAGCTTGGCATGCTGTCCCAGGAGAGAGCCAGAGCTCAGAAGATCCTCGAGTCCGGGGCTCCCTCCTGTTTGCAAGGCGAGAGGGGAGTTTGAGCTCAGGTAGGTCTCGAGAACTCCCCCCTTATTTAGAGCTGGTAACAGATTATAAATTGCTATGTAGAGATGTACTGCTGGTTAAGAGCTAGACTATAGTGCTAATTTAGATTGATCAATTCACTTATGACACATGTTTTTGGACTGTGGGAGGAAACCGGAAAACCCGGGGGAAACCCACGCGAACACAGGGAGAACATGTAAACTCTGCACAGAAACGACAACTGGCCTGTTAAGGATTTGAACCAGTGACGTTCTTGCTGTGAGGCAAAAGTGCTAACCACTGGGTCATGTGTGAACAGGCTCTTTTTTGAAAATACCGGTAAATTCGTTCTGGCAATCTTCCGGAAAGAGAAGTTGTAACATTACCGGTAATTTGCCGGAATGCTGCGCTGTGTGGACGCAGAAGGAAAACTGCCGGAAAGAGCGCGTTCACGTTTAGAATGCACTGACGTGAGACGTCTATTCCAGCCAATCAGAACAACGCATTCACATCCGCGCTGTTTATGACAATAAAAGCCTTTAAATGTTTTTCCAGACACATTTAGCTGCTAGATGTTATTCAGATAACATTTATATGTTCCTTCTTAATGCTAACTGTGGAAAAAATTATTAATAAAATGCTTATCATAAACTGTTTGTTTATTTTCAATCTCCGCTTCAGTTGCTTGACGCGTGGAGGACTGCTCCGGTGAGTGCCAGCACACACACATGTACATCTCGACATGTGAAAGTGTTCCTCCATATGTTTTCATCGAAGTTGTTCACAATACTTCTCCATCCACAGAATTTGTAATATCGTCAAATGTGTAAACATTTAGCTGCGGTTTGCGCATCTGCCTTTGGATGTCTCTGGGACAAAGCAGCTGCATCAATGCTAAAGCTTTAAATAAAAGTGAAACCATCAACAAAAACCTGACCCCCTTCTATGTTTACAAATACAAGCGCAGATGTTTAGAGCTCATTTCTGATTAATGATGTCAGAATATTTTGGGCCGGTATTTTGGAATGAATGTGTGAACGGTCTTTTCTGGAAAAATTCCGGAATGTCCGTGCCTGTGTGAACAGCGCTTTTTTGAATTTACCGGTAAAGTCGTTCCGGAAATTTTCCAGATATTTACCGTTATCACTGTGTCACTGTATCACTGTGTTTGCACTGGGTCAGTCCTGCTTGTTGCCAAGGTAACATTAGGTGATACACAGACACAAGGGCGTAGCGGACATTTTAAAAGTGGGGGTAACAGCTGAATGAGATCCAAAAGTTACGTTCATATAATTATTAATCACCTGTTTCTAAATGGTCTGTCTCTAAAAGTGAGGGGGACATATCCCCCCTGTTCCCCCCCCGGTTGCTACACCCCTGCACAAACATACACACACGAATGAACGTTGTGAAACTAAAGTTTGTTGTACAGTTGGCGGTTCACTTCCGTTATTTGGTACGATTGCATTCATATCAGACGTGAACCGGACTAGAGTTCGTGCGAACTGTACCCCAGACCCCCTCTTTCAGGCACCTCTTTCGGATACATTTCACGGGCGCGCACCCAAGTTCAGAAGACATGTTCACACTAGTTAAACATACTGAACTCTGACGTCAAACGAACCCGGGTGCGGACCAAAAGCGATAGTGTGAAAGCACCCTTACTTACACAAACTTGCTCAAATAGTAGGCACGCCAACCTGATTTCACCAAGTAGGACATGATCCTGGATTAACATCTATGTTGATCCTGGAACAACATTCCAATCAGCCAATCAGAATTAAGGGATACGTTTACCGTTTATGTTAAATTTAGGCTTACGGTTAGGTTTATGCACTCCTACAACTATTATTCCCCTATTATTCCAACTATTATTATTGATTTTGGGAATAATTTACAGTTATGGTTGGGTTTAGGGGTAGGGAATAAGTATGGATTATATATTTTTACAAAAATGATGTTCCAGGATCAACATAGATGTTAATCCAGGATCACATCGTACTTTGTCAAAATCATGACGCGCTAGTAGGCATGGGCCGGAATAAGATTCTGAAGGTATGATAGCCTTGGATAAAAATATCACGGTTTCACGGTATTGTGATTACTGCTCTAAAATATGTTCTTTATAAATGTCTGGTTAAAAAACAAAAACTTTTTTCCTCATTGAATACAATATATTTTATTTTAAGAATCATTTAAAATATTTTGGATTAGTCGTTTTTGATGTGGAGGGCACTTTTCTGCTGGATACTTTCTGTGGCCCGAAAAAACTAAATAAAATAGTTGTAAAAAACACATAAAAAGAAACTTACATATACCATAGGAACGCTATAGCAGAAAACGTTGGCTTTTTTAAAACCTTGACTTTTCCAAACCGTGGTAAACTGCTTATCGTCCCATGCCTATTACATACAATCCATTTTCTCGCATTTAGCTGACAGAACACATTGCATTCGGCGTTACGTTGGCGCAGAGGGTAGCACGATCGCCTCACAGCAAGAAGGTCGCTGGTTCGAGCCCCAGCTGGGTCAGTTGGCATTTCTGTGTGGAGTTTGCATGTTCTCCCCATGTTCGCGTAGGTTTCCTCCGGGGGCTCCGGTTTCCCCCACAGTCCAAAGACATGCGCTATAGGTGAATTGAATCAGCTAAATTGGCCGTAGAATATGAGTGTGAATGCGAGAGTGTATGGGTGTTTCCCAGTGTTGGGTTGCGGCTGGAAGGGCATCTGTTGTGTAAAACATATGCTGGATAAATTGGTGGTTCATTCCACTGTGGCGACCCCTGATGAATAAAGGGACTAAGCCGAAAAGAATATGAATGAATGAACACACTGCATTCAGTACCCACAGAAATTGTATTTTAAAACATGCATTTCTTTTTTACAAGGCGGGAATTTCAAGCTGAAGGCCAGATGGCATTAGACAATACGAGATCTCTTGAGTATAAGCGCAGGTATAAACATGTTTGCCGATCTTTCTTTGAGTGAAAACATCTTTCTGGCCTCCATATTTATTTGCTAACTTGCCCTAAAAAGGTGGTCACGGCGCTTCTGACGCCTTTTATTCGGAGAGCTCTTTGATTGAATTAGACTCATGAATACGAATGGCGGCGTCAAAGCTTCCAGCAGTGAGCTATTGACAGCCGTGGAGCGCAAGGGATTGGTTTAGAAAGACCAGCACACTTCTACACACACACACACACACATTCCCCTCAAAGAGACATCAGAGCGGACAGCAGCGTCACACTTTACTGCTATCACAACGGCTCGCAGCATGGCGGAGCATCACACCATCATCATCATCATCATCACAACTAGGGCTGCACAATATATGGTTTCAGCATCAATATCACAATCTGCAATAGAGCAATTCCAGCGTTATGGATGTGACAGTAAAAACTCAAAACATAAATTCAAGTATTTGTTAACATTATATTGAAACATCTGTTTATATTTTCCAAAACTACCAACCACAGAGTTATGGGATCCGAAAAATGTCAATCTGTAAACATTTTTGGATATATTAAATGTGGAAAATAAACATGTAATACGGATGTGACCAAAAAACGTCTACAGTTTATAGTATACAACAGTGGTCCACGCTTCACAATTTTACCGCGGACCTAGGTACCTGCTACCCAGGCAGCAAAGAATTCCGGCCCAGGTTTGGCATAAAGCTGGCACAGAAGGCATTCATCCGGCACTGGCATACAGCATGTGGGATTTGGGCCAGATGTAAAATGTTGTATTTGGCCCAGATGTTAAAAATTTTATTAAGTTTGACCTGTCTTGACAAACATTTAAAATACATAAAAATTATTTTTGAGTAAAGAAAAAAATTTAACCAATCATATCGCTTTGAGAAAAAACGCACGCCCATAGTGTGCTTAAAGCTCAATGCTTCATGGGTTTATCAATTTCATTGCAATTGTGACACACCAACCTATCTGGCTCAGTTCAGGCCCAGTTATGAGTTATTAACTTGGCTGAGACTTGGCCCAGATATGGTCCATGTTTGGCCCTTGTCTGGAAGCCAGACTTGGTCCAGTCATCTACTGTAATTCACTGCGGCATGTGGGCCAAGCAAAACCTAATGCGGGCCAGAGCTGGGCGACCATCAACCGTTTTCTCAGAGGATGACAAGCTGACAAAACATTGCTGTAACTCTGATACAAGTTTTATTTATGGAGAAAATTACAAAGCACTGTAGTGTTTGGGTCTTCTGTGCTTGTCTGAGATAATTAGTCTACCGAAATGTGTATATTCCATACAAGCTGAAGCTGATCGGTCCGTTCTTGTCATGTGACTCATGATGCGCTGGCGGAATTCATTCAATTGGGTGCGTCTGGAAGGCGCAAGAGCGTCACATTGCTTGTGCGTGCAAGCCACGCACCTCTCGAACTTGTGCGAACTCTAGAAAAGACGCGATATGCGAACGACCCCTTAAAAAACGGCCGTCATTTGCGATCTCCAGCAGTTGATCTTCTTGCACAGCCATGGTGGAT
Organism: Danio jaintianensis; assembly: GCA_903798115.1. NCBI lineage: Eukaryota > Metazoa > Chordata > Actinopteri > Cypriniformes > Danionidae > Danio > Danio jaintianensis. The sequence goes on from CAIGQV010019101.1 coordinate 1,520,167, forward strand.
TCACCTGATTTGTTGACAAATGGGTTGCGGATGCATTCCTTGGCAGTTCGCGGGTCCTTCACTGGGCCTTTTCCCTTTACCAAAGAAACTTTCCAAAGACATCTGTTTCTTACTCATTTTGCTGCTTGTGGGTTAAATTTGGGCGCTCGAGTGACCGAGATGTAAGCTAGAGAATACGGACATTTTTCAAAATAAAAGATTTTTCAAAATAAAAGATCGTTCAGACTCAGATAATAAATAAGATGGAAATAATGAATGATTTCTTGTGCGGCCTGGTACGATGCTAATCAAAAGGAAAAGAGTTGCTCTCTACAGAACAAACATGATTGATTTGATTTTATTTGACATTTACGAGGAAAAAGCTTGCAGTTGGAAGGGCATCCGCTGCGTAAAACATATGCTGGATAAGTTGGTGGTTCATTCCGCTGTGGCGACCCCAGAATAATAAAGGGACTAAGCCGAAAAGAAAATGAATGAATGAGGAAAAAGATTTGTTATGAGGGCGACACGGTGGCTCAGTGGTTAGCACTGTGGCCTCACAACAAGAAGGTCGCTGGTTCGAGCCCCGGCTGGGTCAGTTGGTGTTTCTGTGTGGAGTTTGCATGTTCTCCCCGTGTTGGCATGGGTTTCCTCCAGGGGGCTCCGGTTTCCCCCACAGTCCAAACACATGCGCTATAGGGGAGTTGATGAACTAAATTGCCCGTAGTGTATGAGTGTGTATGTGAATGAGTGTGTGTATGAGTGTTTCCCAGTACTGGGTTGCAGCTGGATCCGCTGCGTAAAACATATGCTGGATAAGTTGGCGGTTCACTAAACCAAAGAAAAATGAATGAATGAATGAATGAAGCTTGGTTATGGATGTGACTGATGTGAAATTGGCACTTGTGTGACTTTGGTAAATCAAATAAAATAGTTTGAAAACACTGACAGATACATTGTTTGAGTATTTTTACAGTACTGTAAAACACAAGCCTACACAAAAAAAACCTAGACACACTGCTGTCCTCAAGATCACACAGAGCATCACACCATCATCATCATCATCACAACACTAGCAAACTTAATGACCGCAGCCAAACGCCTTTTTCAACAAAACGGCACAGAATAAAAGCGGCGAGATCCTTCAAAACGCCTCAATTGCTTCAGAGAGTCATTTGGAGCATGAAAAGCCGAGCGGTGGCATTTCTTCTAAAGATGCAATGACTAAATTCCCCGGCCCGAAACAGCGCAGGGGCTGATTGCTCATCAGGACTCACATTTAGAGGGTGTGTAGGGGGAATGAAAAGAGCAAATAAGAAAGTCCTAATTGTCTCATGAGCTCTAATATCGCATTATCATTATATTGTCTTGATAAAGCCAACAGGGCTGTTATTGTGTGAAACCTGGGTGAGGAGGGTTTGTCAAAAGATTTTAACTGCTACTAGAGCGTTCCAGCTACATCCAATTAAATCTAAATATTCCCTCCGGCTTTCCTGCCTGTATCAACAAACCTAAAACACCCTAACAAACTCTCAGCAATGCTCCCGCAACCAGAAAGACTAGCCAAATAATGAGGCAAAGTGCACTAGCAATGCCTTAGCAACAGCCAAGTGATTATAGCAATCCCCTAGCAACAAGCCAGAGACATAACAAACACCTAGCAACAAGCTAGAGCACCGCAGCAACTAGCAAAGTGTTTAAAGTGTTAAAATGCAGACAATAAAAAGCACAATATTGTGAATTGCTGCATGCATGCTGGGTTGTTAGGCAATTTTATTAAATTTAAATGACCTATGATTGGGTTTGTCCATATTTGAGCCAACAATGAGTTATAACAGGGGTGTCCAAACTCGGTCCTGGAGGGCCGGTGTCCTGGAGAGTTTAGTGCCAAGCCTAATCAAACACACCTGCACCAGCTAATCAAACTCTTACTAGACATAGATATTTACATTAGATGTCGCCTACACTATTGTTGTCTATTGGAAGGAATGCGTCAATAGAGCCGCCATTTTAGTACAGGGTAGCGCTCCTTTGAAATGAATGTGAGACCAAGGTGCAGTGGAGGACTGAGCCATCCAGAGCCAGAGATATATACACATATATACATATATCTATGATCGGGAGTTTTCCCGGTGGTCAGTATGCAAATATTTTTTTTAATTACGAAAATTATAATTTTGCATCACTTTTCTACATCGATGGATCAGTGACCGCATGGGCATTGCCAATAAAGTGTGTGTTTGTGTGCATGGAAATGTATTATCCTCCCTCCCTGTTAAATTTGATCTAATCCATGTCCTGAAACACACTCTCCCACTTACACTTCTCATTCTAATGGAGGGAGCGATTCGTTTGTGAATGAATCTCCATTATGAACGACTCGTTCACTTAGCCGACAATATTACAAGTTTCTAACACCGCAGCGTCTTGTTTTCATATTTCTTTTTCATTGTTTGCTTGTTTTATTCAACAACACTAGCATAAGCCTCTATTCAGTGTGAGTTGGTGCTACTTTGCCTCATGATCAGTGCAGTAAGAGACTGTATTATCATCAATACTTGTTTAGCACAAAAGTTCGTAACATACACAAATTTAAAAAACTAAATCTTACCTATGAAATGTTCTGCCTTTATGTTTTGTTTACTTTGTTTGCTCAATATTACACCCGTGCACAGCTCTAAAGTCCAGCATCTTCACATTGGCTTTGGTCTTGACTAGTGCGGTTGAATGACATTTGTCCTGGGAGCACTGTACAAATGTGGCGGCGCTATTGACGCATGCTCAGGGTCCGTATGCGATATCTGTGTATATATCTATGTTTACTAGATGTACTAGATTAACTAGAAACTTCCTGGCTGGTGTGTTGAAGCAAGTTGGAGCTAAACTCAGCAGGTCTCCAGCCCTCCAGGACCGCGTTTGGACACCCCTGAGTTATAACAACCCAACATTTTTCAGAGTGCATGAAACAGTAGCTGTCCTGTCCTTTTCTTCTCTATATTCTCTGACATATAACCAAGTGAAATGGCATCGGATACAAGAGCAAAAGTGTGGCATAAAGAGCTAATGAAGAGCTTTATTTTGTTTCAGTGGATATGATTGAATAGTTGAGGTTTGCTATTGCTGGATCTCATGTGAATCTCACCTCATAACAATAAACAGCAATAAGACAGACAGAAGAAATACCATTGAAACGGGAAGGGAAGACATTTTCACTGAAGAGTTAACAACTATGAACAGCCTACAAATATTAAACAAGCAACTTTCTTCAGAATATCTTTTGTTTTATACTATTCTTTTGGGCGACACGGTGGCTCAGTGGTTAGCACTGTCGCTTCACAGCAAGAAGGTCGCTGGTTCGAGTCCCGACTGGGCCAGTTGGCATTTCTGTGTGGAGTTTGCATGCTCTCCCCGTGTTGGCGTGGGTTTCCTCCGGGTGCTCCGGTTTCCCCCACAGTCCAAACACATGCGCTATAGGGGAATTGGATGAACTAAATTGGCCGTAGTGTATGTGTGTGTGTGTGAGTGTGAGAGTGTATGGATGTTTCCCAGTACTGGGTTGCGGCTGGAAGGGCACTCCTCACTTTTAATCAGTCACAGGCAGACAGAGATGCAGTGTGTGTGCCAGAAATATTGTGTGTGCATGCAAATAACATGAGCATATCTATAAACTCATAGTAGCATGTGTTAGTTCAATTCAATTCAGTTCATCTTTATTTCTCTAGCGCTTTTACAATGTAGATTGTGTCAAAGCAGCTTCACATAGAAGTTCTAGTAAATTGAAACTGTGCCAGTCCAGTTTTCAGAGTTGAGTTCAGTTTAGTTCAGTTCAGTGTGGTTTAATTTTCACTGCTGAGAGTCCAAACACTGAAGAGCAAATCCATCGATGCGCAGCTCCACAAGTCCCGAACTAAGCAAGCCAGTGGCGACAGCGGCGAGGAACAAACTTCACCAATTGATGAAGGTGAAGGAAAAAAACCTTGAGAGAAACCAGGCTCTTTTGGGCACGACCATTTCTCCCCTGGCCAAACCACTCATGCAGAGCAGCAGTCTAGGCTCTGTTAGCTAATCAGTTAGCTATCTCTTGACAATTATTTTTTTACATATTTGTGAGTTCCCTATCACACAAAGGAACTCTTGTAACGGTTACTATGTTTACTACTAATGTTTGAGGCAAGGGCATTTATTTCCAACTGTGATCTAAACTGACTGGAACTGCATAAAACGTTATACTGCACACTTTCCAGTCAATCACAGCCAAGAATTTCAACAGAGTATGGGATAAAATTTGTTCCTCAAGTATTGGCCTTGTTCAAACTATGTTGAGCTTCAAACTGAGATATGAAATGACAGGTCTCAGTATATTAAAAGTAACGGTGCTGACAGACCTCACAGTCAGAGCACAGAACATGTGTTATTTCCATGACTTGAGCGTATCTGCTATCGCGATCAGTGTAAAACCACATAATGTCTTCTGCAGTCCTTCTTGCAAACCCCTAGTGTGAAACACTGGAAAACTCAATCCTGAATGACGAGGGAATGATAACTCTCTCTTTACACAGAGGTACCAGTGGTAAATGGTGGTCAATGTTAGTTTTATTTGTCTGCTCTTTTAACTTGTCCTTTTGTAGAGCACAGCGGTCAATAATTGTTGTGTTTATGTGTGTGTGTGCTTTATAAGCAAATAAATTAAATGAAATGAAAAAAAATTAATTCATTCAAAGGGGTCATATTGAGCTGAAATGCAGAGTCACCCTAGCAAGAGTTAATATGTATATCAGTAACACTGTAATACTGATACACACATGATATCTTCCAGAACTGTTTACATTCACATGCACAGCACACATACATCACGAGTTTAAAGCGCACGGTTTTAAAAGACGTTTTTGGATGATTTGTTAGGGGTTGACTTAGTAACAGAGGCACAAGATGTGAGGAGCAGTAGCTCATTTACATACAAAGAGACAAACAAAATAGCCCCGACTGATAGCTCCGCCCTAAAGTACTGATAGCCCCGCCCTAAAGCACT
>CAIGQV010019101.1:1525184-1536947 GCA_903798115.1 Danio jaintianensis
CCGCCCTAAAGTACTGATAGCCCCGCCCTAAAGCACTGATAGCTCCGTCCTAAAGTATTGATAGCCCGCCCTAAAGCATTGACAGCTGCACCCTAAAGTACGGATAGCCCCGCCCTAAAGGCATTCCATGTGACAAGTAATTAAGAAAAGTCATTTCGAGGGAGAGGGAAGTTCATGGTATTTGATAAATGATTATGAGGGCAAATGAAGCATCAATTACATATCAAAATAAGAAGTGCAAATTTTAATTTCATGGCAACAGAAACAAGCAAGCTGACACAAAAAACCCACTAAACCAAACACAACGAGAGAAAAGAGTGAACGCACTAACAGCTTAACTTCATACGACAACCCAATCACACAAGGCCATCAATCCTCATGGACCAATGAAACGGAGACGTTTCCAGATGTTTCCTGCAGGCGGTTCAGCGCCGTACCAGTCGCTTTCCATCCGCACAAACGCTAAAACACGACCTCGATAAATCCCATCAGCTTCATCAGAGTTAAATTCCTGCCGACCCGGAGCGATGATATAATCCCAGTCTCTCCAGCGGGACTGAGGGTTTGTGGGAGGAACTGGACGCCCACTTGATTCCACTGAAGGGAGACACAAGCAGCGGAGGATGCGAAAATATGGGCAACATCAAACACGCTTGGATATTTCTACTCCCACCAGCCAATTAGGGACAGGGATAAAAGGCAGAGAGAGATTGAGTCAGTTACGCTGACATGAAGCACACGTCTTTATTGGACAGACGGGATTAGACTGTTTCTCTCAGCCCAGTGACAGACCGATGTTCACCGACTACTAAAACATGCAAGATCTGATGTGTTCATGATCATAATTATGACTTGAGTACATCTGAGACTTGACTGTGTCCCCACAACTTCATGCAATCCCTCATGACAGGATATATAATAAAAACAAAGAGTTTCAGTATTTGTGGAGCTAAAATGAGATGGAAACTGTGCGTCCTATGAGCTTTTTCTATTGTTTTTTTCCAAAATAATTTCAATCCAAATTAATTTTATTATGGGGGCTATTTTTGATTGGACAGACGGGATTCGACTGTATCTCTCAGCCCGGTAACAGACCGATGTTCATGGACTAAAACCCTTCATGCAAGATTTGACGTGTTCATCATCATAATTATGACTTGAGTACATCTGAGACTTGATTGTGTCCCCACAACTTCATGCAATCCCTCACGACAGGATTCATTCATTCATTTTCTTTTCGGCTTAGTCCCTTAATTAATCAGGGGTCGCCACAGCGGAATGAACCGCCAACTTATCCAGCATATGTTTTACGCAGCGGATGCCCTTCCAGACGCAACCCAACACTGGTAAACACCCATACACTCTTGCATTTACACACATACACTACGGCCAATTTAGCTTATTCAATTCACCTGTACCGCATGTCTTTGGACTGTGGGGGAAACCGGAGAACCTGGAGGAAACCCACGCCAACATGCAAACTCCACACAGAAATGCCAACTGACCCAGCCAACCTTCTTGCTGTGAGGCGATCGTGCTACCCACTGCGCCACAGTGACGCCCCTCATGACAGGATATATAATAAAAACAAAGGCTGTTTCTCAATTCCAAGAACGCAGAGAACGGACTTGCGTTCTTGTGGAGACTGGCCTTGCCAGGTCACCTCGGAAGAACGATCTCGGGAGACGGCGAGAACACAGAACGCGTCATGTGAGAAATGAGATGCTGTGTTCTTCCTGATGGTCACATGACCTTCACGCATTTTAAATGGAAAATTATTTAAACATTACAGCATTCATACAACGATTTACTGCTTCTCCCCTTTTCAATATATATATTTATATATATAACATGCACAAAAACCTTACAAATATACTTTGCACAATACAAATAACAGAGATTTTAATACAAATTTCAGCAAATAAACACTGTTTATGTAATTATGCCTTTATGAAGATTTTCATTGTGAATGTTTACTTTCACCATCTCGTTTAGGGAAACTCCTGAGATAAATAACTTATATATCTGAACTTTAATAATAAGCCTATATAAAATGCTGTGCTTCCCGCCTCCTTTATTCAGTCGCAATGACTTCTGGGACTTCTAGAGCGATATCAAGAACACATCGGGGAACTTTCACGCGTCCTCCGTTCTTGCGGTCTTGAGTTTTGGAACTGAACTTTGGCGGTTGATGATGACGTTACACGAGAGCACGAGGACGCAAGATCACTGAAGAACGCATATTGAGAAACAGCCAAAGACCTTTGGAGTATTTGTGGAGCTGGTGCATGCCTTAAAGCTTCCTCTGAGCTTTTTCTATTGTTTTTCCCCCCGTAATAATTTCGCTCTACATATTATTTATTTATTTATTTTCTAAATTGTATTTAACGATTTAATAAATCAAAATAATCAATTGTATAGACTAAAGTTGAACTTAGTAATTATATTTTAACTTATATAACCATATGAAATGTAAATCGTTCCTCAGAAATTATTCATTTATTCATTTTCCTTCGGCCTTTATTCATCAGGGATCACCACAGAGGAATGAACCGCCAACTATTCCAGCATATGTTTTACACAGCGGATGACCTTCCAGCTGCAACCCAGTACTGGGAAACACCCATACACACTCACTCTCACTCACACACACACACACACACACACACACGCACACACATGCACACACACCAGACACACACACACGCACACACGCACACACACACACACACACACACACACTACGGCCAATTTAGTTCATCAATTCCTCTATAGCGCATGTGTTTGGACTGTGGGGGAAACCGGAGCACCCGGAGGAACTGACCCAGACGGGACTCGAACCAGCGACCTTCTTGCTGTGAGACGACAGTGCTAACCACTGAGCCACCGTATCGCCAAAATGAATCATTTTAATCATAATATTTATTATTTGTTTGGTTACTTATTGTTAATTTCAACATACGCGCGCGCAAATTTTTAAAATATAAAGTTGTGTTTGTTAATCTTATTTATTACATGGCTCTGTAGAATACTTGATGCTGATTCTAAAATATATTATTCCTCAATAACAGCCGATTAAATTAAATCAGTAACACAGATTAATCTGGAAGCTACAAATCATCATGACCGTTAGCAAACACACACACACACACACACACACACACACACACACACACACACACACACACACACACACACGCACACACACACACGCACACACACACGCACACACGCACGCACACACGCACAAACACACGCACACACACACACACACACACACACACAAACACACACATATATATTTATTTTATTTATTTATTTATTTATTTATTTTTGCATAAAATGAACAAGCTGCATAACATATGTGTTAAATATATTTTAAAGTGTTCCCACAATTTCATTCATTCATTCACTTTCCTTTCGGCTTAGTCCCTTTATTAATCTGGGGTCGCCACAGTGGAATGAACCGCCAACTTATCCAGTATATGTTTTACACAGCGGATGCCCTTCCAGCTGCAACCCATCACTGGGAAACATCCATACATACTCATTCACACACATACACTACGAACAATTTAGTTCATCAATTCCCCTATAGCGCATGTGTTTGGACTGTGGGGGAAACCAGAGCACCCGGAGGAAACCCACACCAACACGGGGAGAACATGCAAACTCCACACAGAAACGCCAACTGACCCAGCCGAGGCTCGAACCAGCGACCTTCTTGCTGTGAGGCGAAAGTGCTAATCACTGAGCCACCGTGCCGCTGATTAATTAATCAGTGTAATTAATTGACAGTTAAATTATACAGTATGAACATGTTTCCACAGACACACACTCAAAAAAATGACCTCTACAAACTGTTAATGTGAGGCACAGCTTCTATATGACTTCTACAATAATGTAACGCGTATATATGAGGCTTAAATTACATGAAAAATAGATGAAGAGACAGAAGGATGATAATGAGGCCTGAAGTTTGAACAGAACTACAGTCACTGTTTAGAGTGATGAAACACTGGTGTAATTGGAAAACAGAGGCTAGAATCATTTGTGTGCGTGTGTGTGTGCATAAGTGTGTATACAGTGCTCAGCGTAATTGAGTACACCCCATTTTGAAGATGAATATTTTAATCCACTTCTCAGTGAATATAGGCAATGTATTTTGGTGCATTTAAACAAAACAGATTTATTAAACAGATATATTTATTAAAATAATATTCTAGTCACCAAACATAGTCAGAAATTGAAAGATAATACAATTAAATTCAAGCAAAACATTGCAAAAAAAATTACAACCTGCAAAATTTCAAATAAATTTTTCAATTTTTTTGCTTCTCTTGATTTTTCCTCTTTTTTAAATTTGTATTTAATATTTTTCTTTGACATATAAATGTGGCTGTACTGGTGTTTGGAGCGTTATCGTAAGTTATTTTGTTAGATAAGCTCCAGATTTGGCTTCAGTACTGACTAATCTAATGTATATGCACAAATATAATACTGTATAGCTTCCTATGTGTGTGTGTGCATGTGTGTGTTTGTGTTCTGATTCTGTCCATCTGACTTCAGCGTTACACTCTTTCACCAGCTCTTTACCATTTGCTCAGCTTGATTAAAGTCAGCCTGAGTTGCCATTTTACTTTCATAATGTCAAATATTTCTCAAATGAGGAAGAGGGGAAAAAAAAAAAGTAGGACAGCACATGATTTCATTCATCGGGAATTGACTGGATGATGAAAACTGGCTGTTTTATTATAGTTCAAGTGTGTCTGTGATGTATTTTTTAATGTTGCTGATGGAAGGCCCTTCCGCTCACCAAAACCTGCATTCATTTGATCAAAGATGGAGGAAAAACAGAGATATTGAGAAATATTATTACCATTTGAATGTATTCATTTATTCATTTTCTTTTTAGAAATACTGTAGACTGTAATAATGTGGGGAGATATCTCTGTAGATGGATGGCATTTCATGTCACGTTCAGCCTTATAATCTTAAAATGTCACCAAAATCACCTGTTTTGTCTTCACTTCAGACATTACGCTAGAGAATCATTCAAACACTAGCTCTAAAGTGACGTTGGTAAATGAGCAATGGTGAATGGCGGAAGAAAGTAGTTCCTAATACAAAAGGGTTTTTAGACTCTCCGTGTTTGATTTTCTTTTTTATATACACGATTGTGCCGTCGAACTGTTGTATAAACGCAATATCACACTCATAGCAGTGCCGTATGACTGTATATCAGCACTGGTGGGACACTAACGCACGCCTCCCACCAGTGCTTATATACAGCCATATCGCACTCCAACTCGTGTGATATTGCTCATTAAATGTAAAATGATAAATGTCTTTACTTTCACCTTTGGTCAATTTAACAGATCATTATCAACAACAAGCCTCATTCATTCATTCATTTTCTTTTCGGCTTAGTCCCTTTATTAATCTGGGGTCGCCACAGCGGAATGAACCGCCAACTATTCCAGCATATGTTTTACGCAGTGGATGCCCTTCCAGCCGCAACCCATCAATAGGAAACACCCATACACTCCCATTCACACACATACACTACGGACAATTTAGCCTACCCAATTCACCTATAGGGCATGTGTTTGGACTTGTGGGGGAAACCGGAGCACCCAGAGGAAACCCACGCCAACACGGGGAGAACATGCAAACTCTGCACAGAAATGCCAACTGACCCAGTCGAGGCTCGAACCAGTGACCTTCTTGCTGTGAGGCGACAGCTCTACCCACTGCGCCACCGCGCCGCCCTACAATAAGCCTCAATAATATCAATTTAAACTGCCATTTTAGTATGAATGTGTTATATAATATATGTATTAAGATACTCAATAAGCTCCTGCACTCCAAAACATTGACAACATTTGCATTCATGAGATGCACTTTATATTCTCTCTGTCAAATCGAATGCTGTCTGTAATTAGAAGTGTGTATTAGCACAAATATCACAAATGTTTAGACATACTCAACATTATAATCTACTATTAAGCTACACAATATGAGCATTAGGCGGCACTGTGGCTCAGTGGTTAGCACTGTGGCCTCACAGCAAGAAGGTCACTGGTTCGAGTCCCAGTTGGTGTTTTTGTGTGGAGTTTGCATGTTCTCCCCGTGTTGGGGTTGCGGGTTACAGGGTTGCGGCTGGAAGGGCATCTGCTGTGTAAAACATATGCTGGATAAGTTGGTGGTTCATTCCGCTGTGGCGACCCCTGATTAATAAAGAGATTAAGCCGAAAAGAAAATGAATGAATAAAATGTATTAATTAAAGAGTAAGCTACAAAAACTGAGCATTAACACCTCGCACAGAGACTTTAAAAAGTCAGTTTTGTGTAGACCAGGGGTGGGCAAACTCAGTCCTGGAGGGCCGGTGTCCTGCTTATAGGTTTCTAGTGATCTTGAAGACACTGATTAGCATGTTCAGGTGTGGTTGATTAGTGTTGGAGCTAAACTTTGCAGGACACCGGCCCTCCAGGATTGAGTTTGCCCACCCCTGGTATAAACGTTGACAGTAAAACTCTCGGTTTCCTACAGTAAGAATGGATGAAAGGCAGTGGAAATGAACTACTGCGACTATTAGGAGTTCTTCACTCGGATCACTGTGTGCATTTAATGTGTAAAAGCATGCGATTGAGACGCATTTGGCTTTCAACCGCTCTCTCTGACTGACATTATAGCGAAACATACTGTTACACGGAGAGCAAGGCAATTTTGACGAGAAGCTCTCCATCGGTATAAAGCCATTTTCACTGCCTTCCAGAGCATTTCATGGGCTTCGATATTGTGTTTATACTGAGAGTTCTTGAATGAAAGTACTTTGTGCTTCACATGACGATTGACGCCGTTATTTCCCGCTGAATAATTTGTCACTGGGAAATATGTCATATTATATAAATGAAATGCGCTGGGAATGTGGTTTGCTGTTGTCATTAACCTGCTGTAGGTGACAACATGTTTGGGAGCGACTGTGAAATACAGAAATCTGTGGCAGGCTGATATTTGTGCATAAATATGCTTTGTGGTTTAATGCTTCCAATAAACATTTAGATTTTGTTATTTATTTTCTGAGGCGTCACGGTGGCACAGTGGGTAGCACAACCGCCTCACAGCAAGAAGGTCGCTGGTTCGAGCCTCAGCTGGGTCAGTTGGCATTTCTGTGTGGAGTTTGCATGTTCTCCCCGTGTTGGCGTGGGTTTCCTCCGGGTGCTCCGGTTTCCCCCACAGTCCAAACACATGCGCTTTAGGTGAATTGAATAGACTAAATTGGCCGTAGTGTATGAGTGTGTGTGTGTGTGTGTGTGTGTGTGTGTGTATGGGTCTTTCCCAGTACTGGGTTGCAGCTGGAAGGGCATCCGCTGCGTAAAACATATGCTGGAATAGTTGGTGGTTCATTCCACTGTGGCGACCCCTGAGGAATAAAGGGACTAAGCTGAAGGAAAATGAATGAATGAATTGTTGCAATAATCATTTTCTCTATGCATTCATTTAAAAGTTTATTTATTCCTGTGATGCACAGCTGATTTTTCAGCATCATTAATCCAGAGTCTCATGATTATTCAGAAATCCTTCAGATATGCTGTAATATGAAATATAAAATGTATGCTATTTATGAAAGTCTATTCTCACAACACAAGCGGGAAAAACATGCTGTAGAAATGATGACTTTAAATGTCGCAATAATTACATATAAAGTAAAGATTGTGGCACCAAAAGTTGACATAAAAAGCCTTAAACATAGTAAAGACAAAAACTAAAATAATGTAAAGAGATAAAGTCAGAAAAAAGTCTGTAAATGCGTGAAATTGTGACTAATAGGGTGCACTCACACTAGGCTATCCGAACCGTGCCCAGACGCGTTTCCCAGTTCGTTTGACAAGTGTGAGTGCTCCGAATTGGGCTCAGGCGCAGTTCAGTTGGCCGGCCCTGGCCCGGTTGGCAGAGGTGTGCCAGAGCGCGGTACACTTGTAGTGTGAGTGCAAAGCTCACCTGAGCCCAAAACTGAAGACGCGACGTCAATTGTTTTATTTATTTTATTTTATTTATTGTATGCCCACATTCACAAAATATTAACATCAAAATGTATAAATGTGTTAGAGAGAGTACAGTCTTAAAAATGGAAAATAACAAAGAATTAATATAAAAAAAACATAAATAAATAGGTAAAAATAAAGTACAATCACACCATTTTAGAGCTTTAAGCTGACGTCTTTAAGTGGAGGTTGTAATAAAAATGATAAATGAATGACAAGGATCCTGTGTTGATTTAAGAGAGCTCTTTTATGTATTCCCAAAGGGGAGACCAAATTGACCAAAATCTGTCAGATTTTTTATGTTTGTCATAGGTAAGTTTTTCTAATGGTAGCCATACAGCAATATGTGATATCCACATTTTGAAAGATGGAGCCTGTGATGCAGACCAAAGTAGCAAAATACATTTTTTACCTAAATATACCAGGACAATAAATAACTGTAATGCTTCTTTTTCAAACAGGTTGTTCACATTAAGATTCAATAAATACAAAGCTGGGGTCAAATCAAAATTTAGCTTAAGAATATTTTCCAGTATCTTGTGTATTTTCTTCCAAAACGGCAAAATTTTGTCACAGTGCCAAAAACAATGAATGATCGTATGACGTGACTTTTAAGGGACTGTTTCATATGGATTTATTAATCATTCTTACTGTTCAATGAACACGAACTGTCATAGTTTATTAAAGACACAAACCCCTCACTGCACGACAGCTGCACCTTCAACAAACCTCCTAATACCTGCAGCACGAGGACTTTATGAACATTTATAAGCGTCAAAAGTGCTGGATCTGTTCAGCAAAATATTTGACTGTGTGTCACTGCATCCCGAACGACTAAACATAATACAAAACAATATAACTAAAGCAATGTCCACTGTGCTGAGCGAGAGCGCTTCTCTTCCTGTTAAACTGAACAGAGCATCATTGATGACGTAAGCGTGCTCCGGCTTGGATGCAATGTGAGCGCAGGCCGTCAGGGGAGAGGGGAGGGGGACAACCACGCTTCGGCACGGTTCAAGGCAACCGTGCCTAGTGAGAGTAATCAAGTCACTAAATTGTGCCATAATAAGAGTCAAATGTAACAATTTTGATATGAAAAGTCAAAATTATGAGATTAAATTTAAACTATGAAATACAATATCAAAAAAATTAAGAGATGAAATTGAAATTATGACAAAAAATGTCAAAAACATGACAGAAGTTAAAAATGTGGAGATACTATTGGAAAAATATAATTTTACAATTTTAAACGTCATACTTATGCATTTTAAAGTCAAACCAGGCTTACATTTTTTTCAGAATTTTTGAAGAACAGAAATATTAAACACAAAAACACCTTTGAGATAATATAAATGCTTTCATACTGTCAAAATATGGTCAGTTTTATGTGTCACGCCTATAAATATTAAAGCCATAAATAAAATAAATAAATAAAAAATAAATAAATAAATAAAAGCTATTAATAAAATAAGCTACGCCCAGAACACTTCTTTAGCATGCAGCTTCTGCTTTGATATAAAACAAATATCTTTTTTGAACATTATTGACCAAACACCTTCATATCCAAATGTCATTCAAACTAAGAAAGGATGATGTTATTTAAAGGTGCAGTATGTAAGTTTGACACCCAGTGGTTGAACTAGGTATTGCATTCCTGGATTAAAACAAACGCAAGCACAGGTTGCCAGATTGACGACCAACAGGAGCGAGACTGACGATCGAGCCTAAAGGAATAATTTCCATATTAAAATGAGTTGTCCTAACCAACACCTCGAATTGATATATTAGAAACGGCTTCTATTTCCCACAGCTGAACAACAGAAAACTGACAATGATCACCTCAGGTACACCTCATGTGCTTTATTCAGTGTTAAATGCTAATAATGTAAGTTTGAATGCCATTTTACATGACATTTATTGCCATACTACTGAAAGCAGCAGCAGATAGTTCACCTCAGACCTTGAATAAAATAAACCCTATGAAATTAAACTTTAGAACTGTGACTCAGTGCAAACCAACACATATCAGTGATTCAGCATCTACATTTAATAATGTTAAAGAGGTTTAATATGTATTAATTAGATTATAAACTTTACCATTTGGTGAGTGAGTGCATATTCTGTGCTTCTGATTGGCTGTATTTACATTTCTGTCGTGTTTTGTCTGGTGCAAACAGCCAAATTGCTCATCACTGCAAATCTCGTCACGTAGCGTGTTGTTAGGACACGGGGTTACAATGTGACCTGCTCACCCAATGTTTACACTCGTAATATTTATATTATTTTCTAATTAATAACCTCATGTGGAACTCTGAATCTGCGTCTCATTTCGGAGTCTGCTTCTGTCCACCGGAGGTCACATTTCAGTCACGG
Organism: Danio jaintianensis; assembly: GCA_903798115.1. NCBI lineage: Eukaryota > Metazoa > Chordata > Actinopteri > Cypriniformes > Danionidae > Danio > Danio jaintianensis. Next base: position 1,535,607 of record CAIGQV010019101.1, read on the forward strand.
GCGGATGCTTTGAGAGTCTTCCTGAATGAAATTAAATACGCGGTTTTCCACCAAGGCAATCCGGGCTGCTGAAATATAATTGGCTAAAGTGGCATTGGGCGGGTTAAAGGGACCAAAACAAAGACAGCCGTTCCAGCACGTAACACACATGTTCAGAACAGAATATCGGACTTCAGCATTGTTTTTCAGATAAACAAGAATGTTCACTCAGCATGTTTCTAAAATATCTGCGAACATATTATGGTGTTTTTATGCTTTAGAAGAGTCAAAAACTTACATACAGCACCATTAAATAAACAAGTTTTGGGAGAACCAATAAAACAAACTCGTCTGTGAGTTAAATACAGCCATTTTAGACCCCAGATACTGTGCAAAATTATACCAAATATCATCAAAATCATCATTCGTTCACAAATTACAGCTGCTTTAATAAAAGCTCAACATTTTGGCCTCTGGCAGTCATGATATATTCAAACTTCAGCATGTTTTTGATGATTATAAACAGCAGGAGTGAACACTGTGAATGCCAAATAGGGTACAAATCTGTCAATAAATAAATAAATAAACAACAGAAAGATTATTTAGCAAAAAAAGTTTGTTTTAAAGTCAAATGCATGCGTGTATGAGAGACTCAAGGAATGTGGCATTTCTTGAAGGTCTAATAATCCTGGAAAAAAACAACAGGTTTGTGTGTGTGTGTGTGTGTGTGCGTGTGTGTGCGTGAGTGCTCGGGGAATAGGGCTTAAACTCCAGAGGTAATCACACAACATTTGAGTGCTTTTATTGCTGCAGTGATTTGTTTATTCTGTGCGGGGATAAAACTGTACTCGACCTATGTGTGTGTGTGTGTGTGTGTGTGTGTGTGTGTGTGTGTGTGTGTGTGTGTGTGTGTGTGTAGGATAATGAAGACAGCGCAGATACTCAATCCACAAATACAGTCCAATACAGCTTCCGCTTCACATCCTGTGCCCTTTATTTATTTATTTATGTTTTAATATCTTTATTTTTTGAAGCAGTGATTTCATAACCAAGAATAACTCCAAAGAGGTCATATTCTGTGTAATTGTAGCGTTGTATTTTTGTCACCAAGATCCACTCATGCAGCAAAAACAGAAATAATATATTTTCAGAAAAGAGAGAATCATTGCGTAAAGATTCTGTTTTGTATTGTTTTGCAAGTAAAATTTTTGCAACAGATTCATTAATATTCATAAGACTAAGGGCTCTCTTTTAACGATCTAGGTGCAAAGCCTAAAGCGCATGGCGCAAAAGCATGACGTGTGTGTCCGAATCCACTTTTGCTATTTTAAGGACAGTAAAATACACTCTGTGCCCCGGCGC
>CAIGQV010019101.1:1541947-1553662 GCA_903798115.1 Danio jaintianensis
GTGTGTGTGTGTGTGTGTGTGTGTGTGTGTTTGGGTTTGCTTCTTGTCTTTCTAATGAGCTTAAATGGTAAGTGGTTTGCAAGCGTTTGAGTTTGTTTGGTCTCTCTGGCGGTCATCTCTGCGGACGGTAATGAGTCTGGGAGACGCACAAGAGCAGCACACGCTACAGGATTCCCCTCAACACCACAATATTGATTCCTCGCTTTAATCAATCCTTATTTTGATGAACCTACGTGAGTCTGGACTCAAACTTGACATTTTATTGAAACTCTTGACATTTGGATTCTATTGAAACGGACTGAAACTCTTTGTGACATTTTACTCTACATAACACACCCTACTAAAACTCTCTCACATACACTGCAAACATTTTTTGTAAATTAGACAGTATTTAACTGTAATATGAGCTGTATGTATAGACAGGGGTATCTGGTTGCTGGTTTGAGCCTTGGCTGGGTCAGTTGGCATTTCTGTGCGGAGTTTGCATGTTCTCCCCGTATTCGTGTGGGTTTCCTCCGGGTGCTCCGGTTTCCCCCAGAGTCCAAACACATGCGCTATAGGGGAATTGAAGAAACTAAATTGTTCGCAGTGTATATGTGTGAATGAGTGTGTATGGATGTTTCCCAGTACTGGGTTGCAGCTGGAAGGGCATCCGCTGTGCAAAACATATGCTGGATAAGTTGGCAGTTCATTCCACTGTGGCGACCCCAGATTAATAAGTGTGGTTTATTTATAAACTAATTTCGAGAGGATCACGTGCTTATGATTGAACACGGCTGGTCCCACATCAGCTCCGTATATTGCACCAATCATATGAATACTGACACACTATAAGTAACCAGAGGTTTCCACTCCAGTCATCTTCGTCTTGAAGAATCCCCCCTTCCACCCCTACTCCTCCCCTGCTCTGATAGGGCGGCACGGCAGCCCAGTGGTTAGCACTGTTGCCTCACAGCAAGAACGCCACTGGTTCAGCCCTTCACCAGGTCGTTTGGCGTTTCTGTGCGTTTATGTTCTCCATGTGCTCGCGTGGGTTTTCCCCGGGTTTCCCGGTTTCCTCCCACCGTCCAAAGACATACTCCATAAGTAAATTGACTACTCCAAAGAAGCATCTTAAGACAAACTCTTAGGCAGTTGTATCTCAGCACGTTCACAAGCAGGGGAGTTCTCGAGACCTACCTAAGCTTAAACTCCCCTCTCGCCATTCAAACGGGAGGGAGCCCCGGGATATTCTGAGCTCAGGACTCTCTCCCGGGACAGCACGCCAAATACGCTTTATTACCAATCATCAGCTAAGTGTGAACTCTTGAAAGGGACTAAGCCGAAAAGAAAATAAATGAATAAATGAATGTGTGCGTCCCAATTCGCATACTATCCATCCTAAACAGTATTTGAAAATAGAATTGGTATGTCCCAAATCGTAGTATGTTGAAAAGAGTATGCCAAAGGTTCCCGGATGGTTTACTTTTTCCGGTAAAAATATTGCCCACAGTACATTGCGCGTTGGACATGAATTTGATTAGAACTACAAACGCGGGTGAAAAGTGTAAATAAACTACAAACATGGCGGACCCACGAGACCAACCGTCAAGTAGAGAGGCTTCGGTAAAGATGTTTGTATGACTGTTAATTAATATCTAGCCTGCTGGAACATGTTTCAATCACGTTTTCTGTGTTATACTTCATCTGCAACAACAACGTGAACTTCTATAAAGATGTGTTTGGACGTTAACTTCTGAATGCATAATTATCCAAAGACCTGAGGAGATTTCTCTGAATGAAAGACTCGTGAATGGCAGACTATCCTGCCGCTGCCTCTCCAATAAGGTAGGAAATTAAATATGAAAGAAATGTGGATGATGTGTGGATGATTGACAGGGCTCATAACTAACCAACATAACGATCTGTTAACGAGGAAGTAGTGTGTCCCAAAGCTTGCATACTCTTCTGTGACACACTCAAAAGTATATACTTTTCCTTCACACAAAAAAGTACATACTTTTAGGGCGTAGTATATGCGAATTGGGATGAAGCAATGCTCTTTTACAACTCTGTGTAACATTCCTAAACCTCTATGCCATGTTAATCAAACTTTGTACATCTATTTTAACTCAACCAGACATCTATTCTATCTATATAGACGTCTATAACAGATACTCTAACTCTACCAGAGCCTCTGCTACAACATTATTTAAATTCCCCAGACTTAACATGATTATGTGTGTGGGGTTAGAGGTTTAGCATGGAGAATAACGCCCATTGTTCTGCGCTGGATGGACACAGCTCCTGTTTGTTATCTGGCTGTGCTTTCATTTATTTCAGCAACAGAACTGAGAATACACACAGGAGCAATTACAGACACGCTACGCTCTAATCCCGCTCTGTCTGACTCTTGCGATGGGTGTCAAGATGCTGAAAATACTGAGGAAAATGATCGGGAAAACCACAGACCGAAAGAGAAAGCGGCACAGCAGGCTTTAATAAACCAAATCTGCATCAGTGTATCACACACACAGCATGTGGTGCAGCAGGAGCTAATCCAAAAGGTTGCAGGTTCAAACTCCCTGAAGGCTCGATTCATGGACCTGAGGATTGTGAAGGTATCCTGCATCTTATCACCGTTCACTTTGCTCCTGAACGGCATGCTTAAACTCAGACTGCTCCAGGAGGATGATTTCTATCATAATTATACTACGAGAAGTTGCTGGGTAGGAAAGTGAAAGCCAAATAACTAGAAACACTCTGAAACAGAAGTACAAATACGCTTCCAGATAGCTTGATTTCACATTTGCAAAGGATATCAGTACACAATTTATAACTTATAACAGTTTATAACGCACTTATGCAATTTATAACTCAAACAGAATAAAACCACACAAGACACTTCTAAAATTAGTTTCAAAACTCAATGCAGCATAAAAAATGTAGATCTGAAAAAATCTAATCTGTGTTTCTGTACTTATACATTAAAATTCTAACTGATTTCATATTTGTAAAGGAGATCAGTGCACAGTTTATAACGTAATGCACAAACAGAATAAACCCACACAAGACACTTCTAAAATTTGTTTCAAAATGCAATGCAACATTAAAAGAAAATGTAGATTTGAAAAGAAAAATCTAATCTGTGCTTGTGTACATATACATTAAAGTGCACCTAGTTTACCCCTTTTTCCAGATTTAATATAAGACTTTTGTGTCTCCAGAATGTGTCTGTAAAGTTTCAGCTCAAAACACCCATCAGATTATTTATTAGACCTTTCAGAAGTTCATAATTTTCAGCTCTGAGCATCTTGTAGCTGTTTTTATGGACTGTGCCTTTAATGCTAGTTCTCCCCGCCCACCGTTCCCACGTGCCTGTCAGAGTGCCTTAATCTCTGCCCTCGACACACACACACATACACACACAGCTGACACACACACACACACACACACACACACACACACACACACACACACAGACAGCGCGCATGTTTAACTTTGCACTGTTTTTGCACGGCAAATGTGACAGGATACACATTAATATCCACTGCTGTATGGATATCCGTTATGTTAATGTACAAAATAAACCTGATTTAACGTCCACAACCCGGGATTGAAGCGTCTTCTTTTATAATTGTACTGACACGCGGCTGTGGTGATGAAGTAAAGCTGAAGTAAATCGCTGTAATTCATTACAAACATGCACTGATTTAAACACGTGTTAAACTTTTAAAACTCACTCTTGATCACATTTGATGATGATTGATGATCACAGAGAGCTGAACAGATCTTTTATTCCCGGTTGCTTTGCACACGTCCTGTCTTGTTGATATGATTATAAGCGTTACTACGGAGATATGTTAATACGCAGCTGTCAGTCAATTCGGTGGGCGGGGAAACCGCAATCCTACGTCAAGTTGCGGTCGGCCTCAAAATGGGAGGGATTTGGATCCTATTTTAACGTCAGGAAATTAAAAAAAAGAGATTTATTGTCTTTATATCACCCCAATATGACTGTGGACACACTATACCTACACACAGTTCTGTCCAAACAGCTTACAAAAGATGATTTTCATCATAGGTGCCCTTTAAAAGTCGAACGTTTGGGAAAGTCTTTGAAAGAAGTCTCTTTTTTTTTATCGAAAGGACTATAAATTGTAATTATACTATGAGAACTTGCTCCTGCGGCTTAGTCCCTTTATTCATCAGGGGTCGCCAAAGTGGAATGAATCACCAACTATTACAGCATATGTTTTACGCAGCGGATGCCCTTCCAGCTGCAACGCAGTACTGGGAAACATCCATACACACTCATTCACACACATTCATACACTACGACCAATTTAGTTCATCCAATTCCCCTATAGCGCATGTGTTTGGACTGTGGGGGAAACCAGAGCACCCGGAGGAAACCCACGCCAACACGGGGAGAACATGCAAACTCCACACAGAAATGCCTACTGGCCCAGCCGGGACTCGAATCAGCGACCTTCTTGCTGTGAGGCCACAGTGCTAAACACTGAGCCACCGTGCCCTCACTCTGAAACAGAAGTACAAATACGCTTCCAGATATTCTTGATTTCACATTTGCAAAGGATATCAGTACCCAATTTAACTTAATGCACAAACAGAATAAAACCATAAGAAAGACTTTTTTTAAATGTCTTTCAAAAGGTAATGCACCATAAAAATACATTCAGATCTGAAGAATTTGTGTTTGTGTACATATTAGCGCTGTGTAACTCTCACATCCAAGATAAAAGTTAGTTTACACGTGTGTGCACTGTGTATATTTATGTATACAGTATATGGATAAAACCACATACATACATACATACATACATACTGTACAAATACTAAAATATACAAAAGATATACATTTACACATTTATTTATATTTAGAGATAATTTGTATTATTTAGTATATTATATTTTGTATAATTAGTATTATTTATGACTTATATAGTCATGCACACAAATATATTTTGTAAAAATGAACTTTTATTTTGGATGCCATTAATAACGATTAATCATTTGACAGCACCAGTACATATATACTAAAAGTCGAACGTTTGGGAGAGTCTATGAAAGAAGTTTTTCGACTCAACATGGATGGATGCATCTTTTTTTGATCAACATTACCATAAAAATATAATTAAAATATTATAAAATATAATTGCATTGTTTTTGTTTGAATGTAAATGAAATGTTTATTTCTTTCTGTGATGCAAAGATAAATTTAGCATCATTCCTCTTCAATTCATCTTTATTTCTATAGCGCTTTTACAATGATTGTGTCAAAGCAGCTTAACATAGAGAGATGTCTTCAGAAGTCTTTCTGAAATGCTGATCTGTTGTTCAAGAATTATTATTAAGAGTTTTTTTTATTAAATGTTAAATGTGATGCTTAAGATTTTAGGAAATGTGAGGCACTACTTTTTGAAGTTATGATTTAAAAGAATGCATTCAATTATATCCAAAATGACCAAAAAATAAACAAAATACTCAATCTTTTTTTGTTAACAAAATAATCCAGAACAAAGCAGCAAAAATGCCCCGCAATGACAATAATAAGGATTATTATTAATAATTGAGCACCAATCAAAATTTGAATAATTAACGCTTTGATTGACATCACTGAAAAACATTATATGTTATTATACATTTTAATAATTAATTTTAAAAGTTACTCTGAATAGTACTAGTTGCGGCTGGAAGGGCATCCGCTGCATAAAACATATGCCAGAGTAGTTGGCGGTTCATTCCACTGTGGCGACCACTGATAAATCAGGGACTAGACTGAAGGAAAATGAATGAATTGTACTAATATATCACAATATTGCTGTTTTTATCAAATAATATTGCAGTTGGCCACATGGTGGCTCAGTGGTTAGAACTGTGGCCTCACAGCAAGAAGGTCGCTGGGTCGAGTCCCGGCTGGGCCAGTTGGCGTTTCTGTGTGGAGTTTGTATGTTCTCCCCGTGTTGGCGTGGGTTTCCTCCGGGTGCTCCGGTTTCCCCCACAGTCCAAACACATGCGCTATAGGTGAACTGGATTAACTAAATTGGCCGTAGTGTATGAGTGTGTGTGTGTGTGTGTGTGTGTGTGAGAATAAGTGTGTATGGGTGTTTCCCAGTACTGGGTTGCAGCTGGAAGGGCATCCGCTATGCAAAACATATGCTGGATAGGTTAGCGGTTCATTCCGCTGTGGTGATCCCTGATGAATAAAGGAACTAAGCCGAAGGAAAATGAATGAATGAATGAATGAATCGTAATTATTCCACGCTACTGTATGTGTCTGTGCTGACTGTGTTTGTGTGTCTAACCTCTGGCTCATGATCTTGTAGGCATCAGGTAAATAACAGCGTGTGTTCTCCATCTGTGCGGGATCGGCGTCACAGATTTTGTCATCAGTTCGTCCGTAATTTGCACTCTCGATCATGATGACGTCTGTCCCGGGACAGCGCAGCTCGATGGGGTAACTTTCACAGGACAGCTCCCGCCGGACCACCGCCATGGGCACCGGTGCACGACTGAAAGCTGCAAAAACAGAAGAGAAACATTTACATTTACAGCTGAAGTCAGAATTATTAGCCCCCCTGTATATTTTTTCCCCCAATTTCTGTTTAACGGATATACAATTTATTTTAACACATTTCTAAAAGTGCACATTTGGAGAATACCCACTCAGTTACAGTAATTGTCAGTAATAGAGTCAGCAATACAGTCATGTGTGTTTGTAATTCTTCTACATGACTGATATTACCAATGTTTAATGCCTTGTTACTTTTCCACACACACTGTGTATAGTGTGGTTTGCCATGCTTGAGCAATCCATCAAACGTCTTTAGACTTTAAATCCTAATGTCGCTGTCTCTGCCAGGAGGATTTTTTTTTTCAGAGCAAATCCACACAGAAATACTTCACTGACCACAGGGAAAAAAATGTAAAAATCACAGTTTACTGTCGCTGACATAAACCCCATGGCTGAGCTGAAGACAAGCTGAGCTTTAGTCCGTCAGCCAGGACTAAAGACTGTGATCTGGAAAGATTTAGCACAGAGAAATGATCTTGGATCCTGTTGTGTGTGTGTTTGTGTGTGTGTGTGTGTTCTCCCACCTCTTCCAGAATTATCTGAAGAGACCTGAAGATGAACTATTGGATTTACACGCAAGAGTCTGCATCTTAATCACTAATTATACACAATCCGGTGTAACCAAAATGCATTGGAATTTCCTTTTTTAATTTAAATTAAATTTATTATAGATTATATGCAACACGGGCTCATTGGAAATACGTGCTTCAGCCTATTTTTTTGTGAATCTGGAAAAACATTCTTTAACATACAGGATGTCTGTACTGCAGTTACTAGGTAAAATGAATGCAATGATGCAGTATGATACCACAACCTATCTATCGCCATATATACATATATAAATAAAAGCAATGTAAAATCAAGGTAAAACTATGTGCTCGCAGTGGACTTTTCTCTTTAAGTCTGCTTCTGAAAACAATTGGTTGGGTTTAGGGAAGGGTTTAAGTCAGTGGTTTGCTATCTGATCTGAGCGATAAGTGCCGCCTTCTAGTGGATGTGTATCGGAAACGTACAACAAAACGTACCATGAGTAACATATTTCAGATTTGCTAAAGTGTACACAGCGCCCTCTAGTGGATTTGTCATCTGAAATGCTCAAAACGTACCCTAAGATTAAAAAATATATAGACAGTGTCCTCTAGTGAATTTGTCATCTGAAACACACAACAAAATGTACGCTGAGTAATATTTTTTTAGATTTGCAAAAGTGTACACAGCGCCCTCTAGTGGATTTGCCATCTGTAACGCACAACAAAATGTACCCTAAGTAACGAATTTCAGATTTGCACATTTTAGTATATATAGCACCCTCTAGTGGGTTTATCATCTCAAACGTACAACAAAACGTACCCTGAGTAACATATTTCCGATTTGCAAAAGTGTAACAGTGCCCTCTAGTGGATTTGTCATCTGTAACGCACAACAAAATGTACCCTAAGTAACATATTTCAGATTCGCAAAAATTTAGACAGTGCCATCTGGTGGATTTGTAATCTGAAACGTTTAAAACGTAGCCTAAGATTAAAAATATATAGACAGTGCCCTCTAGTGGATTTGTCATCTGACACTCACAACAAAATGTACCCTAAGTAACGAATTTCAGATTTGCACATTTTAGTATATATAGCACTCGTGGGTTTATCATCTAAAACGTACAACAAAACATACCCTGAGTAACATATTTCAGATTCACAAAAATGTAGACAGCGCCATCTAGTGGATTTGTCATCTGAAACACAAAACGTACCCTAAAATTAAAAATATATAGACAGTTTCCTCTAGTGGATTTGTCATCTGAAACAAAATGTACCCTAAGTAAGGAATTTCAGATTTGCACATTTTTGTATATATAGCCCCCTCTAGTGGATTTGTTATCTGAAAAGCACAACAAAACATACCTTGAGTAACATATTTTAAATTCACAATAATATTGACAGCGCCCTCTAGTGGATTTGTCATCTGAAATGTGCTATGAAACGTACTCAGAGCAACGTATTTTACATTCACAAAAATATGAACCTAAGGAACATATTTCCAATGAACTTGGACTGGTTTTTGCATGCATGAACGCTTCATGAACTGTAGACGGTGAGGCATTTGACTTTTGTGCAAGCACTTTCAATTAATTAAATATATGAGAAAGTCAATTCAATGAGTGAATCATCTCTATGTGAAGTTTTATTTGCCCTCTTTATTCTCACTTGACAAAAAGAGTAGTTCTGCATGAAATAAAAAGAAAAGTTTCTCCGCGCTCATTTCATGTCAATGTTTGTGTCTTTGACTGAATGTTTAGATTCCGGCAGGTGGGAAAACATTAGCCTTTCTGAATGAGACTTTACAATCTGTCTGATAAATCACAGGCGGTTCTGTGTAAATTTATCCCTCGCAAAATGATGTGCAAATCAGTTGTTTACAGGGAGAACGTGTGATTTATATCAGAGATTTTTCTGTTCGGTCTCCATCTAAAAAGCTTTTGTATAAATCGCACCTTCCGCATTACGAAATAGATGTTAATCCATAGGTTTCAATCATCTGAAGTGTTTTGATCCTGACCATCATTCATTATCGCCACAGCATGTACTGAATATTTATTACATTCTGAGTATCACACTGTTCATATTTTTTCCGTAGGCAAATAAATCAAACCACAAGCGTTAAGAATAAAGAATGAAAGGACATTTTGCCTAAATTAAGCTGTCGCTCAGTAGACGCTGGATGATATTTGGTGACAGAAAAGTTTCAAACTTTGTTACTTTCTAGATCTCACTATTTTAATATATATATATATATATTTATTCATTCATTTTCTTTTCGGATTAGTCCCTTTATTAATCCTTTATTTTTTGGATAAATTGAAAGTTATGCAGTAAGAGTGTCACACACCAAATGTTACATCATGGTCACCTAAATAAATAAGTAAAAATTACTCAACAGAATTAAATCTGCAAATAAAGTACTTAAATAGATTACCATAATTATGACTACATTTTTAGACAAACAGACACGACCTTTGACATGTGACTAGCTAGAATTAATTAATTAATTAATATATATATATATTATTTTTTAGAAAATGTGAAAGTCAAGCAGTAACAGATACACACAGAATGTGAAACACTATATTGCATTGTAGTTACTTAAGAATACCAGTAAATGTTTATTCATTCATTCATTCATTCATTCATTCATTTTCCTTCGGCTTAGTCCCTTTATTCATCAGGGGTCGCCACAGCAGAATGAACCGCCAACTTATTCAGCATATGTTTTACACAGCGGATGCCCTTCTAGCTGCAACCCAGTACTGGGAAACACTCATTCACACTCATACACTACGGCTGATTTAGCTTATTCAATTCCCCTATAGCGCATGTGTTTGGACTGTGGGGGAAACCGGAGCACCCGGAGGAAACCCACGGCAACACGGGGAGAACATGCAAACTCCACACAGAAATGCCAACTGGCCCAGTCAGGAATCAAACCAGCGACCATCTTACTGTGAGGCGACAGTGCTAACCACTGTGCCACCGTGTCGCCCATCAGTAAATATTGCTAATTATAATTATATCTCCAATATACAAATATTAATAAAACAGATTAAACACAAATTACGATTTAATCATTAGCTAAGCAGGTCAAGACCTTTAAAATGGGACTTTTATGCTAAATAATGGCTTATCAAACATAAAACAGAAGCTGTATTTAAAGGGGACCTATTATGATCATTTTTATAAGATGTAAAATAAGCCTCTGATGTCTCTAGAGTGTGTGTGTGTGTGTGTGTGTGCGTGTGTGTGTGTGTGTGTGTGTGTGTGTGTGTGTGTGTGTGTGTGTGAAGTTTCAGCTCAAAATACCACACAGATAATGTGTTATAACTCTCTGAAACTGAACCTTTTAGGCTTTGATCCTAATTGTGTGGCGTTTTGGTGACTGTCGCTTTAAATTCAAATGAGATGCTCTTTTCAGAAGAGGGCGGAGCAACGAGATAATATGTGTCCGCATAGTGGCAGATTCAAAAACAAGACTAATGTCCTATGCTAATGAGGGAGAGATGGTCACTAGTGGGCGGGGCTTTCCCCCTCTGATGACACGTACAAAGGGAGAATGTCAATCAAAGTGTTTCTGCAGACTGTTTTTATCAAGTCTGATTATTCATTCATTCATTCATTCATTTTCTTTTCGGCTTAGTCCCTTTATTAATCTGGGGTCGCCACAGCGGGATGAACCGCCAACTTATCCAGCATATGTTTTACGCAGCGGATGCCCTTCCAGCTGCAACCCATCACTGGGAAACATTCATACACACTTATTCACACACATACACTACGGACAATTTTAGCTTACCCAATTCCCCTATACCGCATGTCTTTGGACTTGTGGGGGAAACCGGAGCACCCGGAGGAAACCCACGCGAACACGGGGAGAACATGCAAACTCCACACAGAAATGCCAACTGACCCAGCCGAGGCTCGAACCAGCGACCTTCTTGCTGTGAGGCGAACGTGCTACCCACTGCGCCACCGCGTCGCCCAAGTCTGATTATAAACAATAGAATTAAACCATTTTTACCATGAGAAGCTGGAGATATTCACACATTATTTCCATACAACTGTGTTTAAACCCCTTATAAAAGTGATTTTTGCATAATAGTTCCTCTTTAAAGTACTGCACAGTACAGTAATTACACAAATAAAGAGTAGTATAAAAATGGCATTACAGAAACATTAAATTTTTTGCATGTACTGTAATATGCCAAGGCGGGATGTCATAGACTAATATGAAGGGATAATAATGTGAAAGCAGTGTGGAAATAATCGCTGATGCAAAACCGGATGTAAGCCAGTGTGGCGTCAGAAGCGGATCCAGCGCTCACTGTCCACCGCGCCTCATTGGGTTTGATTTTAATTGGCTTCCAGCTTCCGCACAACACCTTCTGTGTGAATTTTGTGTTTAAGTGCAGTGAGACTGTTCACACACTCACGTGAACAAACACTCGCCTACTGAGAGCAGATCATTAACCACCAGACACCACACAGCAGAGCTCAAACACACACACACACACACACACACACACATACATACACACACATACACACACATGCTTCTGCCATGCTGTTTACTCTCACTTCAGACCCCCCCCC
>CAIGQV010019101.1:1600735-1625874 GCA_903798115.1 Danio jaintianensis
ATTATTATTATTATTATTATTATTATTATTATTATTATTATTATTATCATGTTCAATTTTGAATATATATATATCAGACTTATTTTCTGTCTCAGGCTTTAAAGGCTTTTTGTCACCCTGCACTGCTACTTCTTGGTAAAATATCAGTTATGAAAATAGCTGAACTATTGTCAGACTAATGAAAAATGTGCTTAATTAAAATAGTAGGTTATGCCTCCTGTGGCAGGATTCTTCAACCGCGAGTGGGCCAGATATCTGAGATTTCTCAGGGCAATTATTAGGTTTGAGCATTTTATTTTATTATTATTATAAGCAACATGCCAACATGCAAAAACCAAAATAAACAGCTTTAAATTCCGAGACGGAAACATAAGGGTTATTAAAGGTTATTAAAGTTTGGAGAGGCTCAGAAAAGGTCTGGCAGGAGAGAATGAAAGCATGGCACGCCAAATAACAAATAGGGGATTAAAACTTGTATAAAAACATTCAGTAATGATCGTTTAATCATTTTAAGGATGTTTATGAAGCAGGAAAAAGAGTGTTTTGTGAAACGCATAAAGCATGAGACATTTCTTTACATGAAAAGCAGCAAGAAATCATTCTCCTACCTCTAACATTTGACCTGATAATACTGTAAATTGCATATATTTGAGTTTATTTGACAAAGTTGAAGGTTTACAGAGCTAAACATAATTTAGATCAGGGGTCTCAAACTGCCGGCCCGCAGGCCATTGACGGCCCGCCCTTCTCCTCCCTACGGCCCGCAACTGATATCAAAAATAAAAAGATTCGGCCCGCCAAAACATATATTTTTCTACCACAATCAGTGAGTACGTTTACATGGACACCAATAATCTGATTTTAATACGATTAAGACAATACTCTGATTAAGAGTCGACCATGTAAACAGCGATTTTTTATAAATTTAATTTAATTAAGGTCGAACTAAAGTGAATCGACACTTTGCTAACCACTGAGCCACCGTGCCGCCCCAGAGCGATATCATTGCATGTTAAATTAAATGTTTTCATTTGTAGACGGACACGGTGGTGCAGTGGGTAGCGCTGTCGCCTCATAGCAAGAAGGTCGCTGGTTCGAGCCTCGGCTGGGTCAGTTGGCGTTTCTGTGTGGAGTTTGCATGTTCTCCCCGTGTTGGCGTGGGTTTCCTCCGGGTGCTCCGATTTCCCCCACAGTCCAAACACATGCTATGGGGGAATTGGGTAAACTAAATTGGCCGTAGTGTATGGGTGTTTCCCAGTACTGGATTGCAGCTGGAAGGGCATCCGCTGTGTAAAACATATGCTGGATAAGTTGGCGGTTCATTCCGCTGTGGCGACCCCTGATAAATAAAGGGACTAAGCCGAAAAGAAAATGAATGAATGAATTTGTACAACACTGTAAAATGCTATTTATTTCACTCAAATTTTAACTTCTTTATTCATTATTGTGCTATAATCCCATATAAATCATGATCATATGCAGATTTATTTATTTTTTTATCAATGTCAATCAAAAAAATTAGCTGTGCTTCAAATTTTAGTGGAAATCCGTGATACAACAGTGATACACACATTTCAGCAAGCTAAATGTTACACAAACAATGGATTCAGATTTAATATCTGCATGGGAACAGCATCCAAAACCAGACAAATTACCATCACTGCTTGCTGACACACACACACACACGCAAACATCTGCACACACACACACACACACACACACAAGAGCGAGAGAGAGAGAGAGACACACACACATACACGCACACATAGAGAAAGAGAGAGAGTGAGACACACACACACACACACGCACACACACACACACACGCGCACACGCACACACACTAGTGCATAGAGGCGCACTCACACTAGCACACACTGAGACGCACACACACATGAACACACACACACACACACATATATACGCTGAGAGAGAGACACACACACTTGCACGTGCACACACACACACACTCGCAGACACAAACAGAGAGGCACTTAAACATACACACACACCCACACACAGTTACACACACATCCGCACACACACTGTGAGACACATAAACATACACACACAAACACACACACAGAGAATCACACACAAACACACACAGACACAGAGAGACACATGAGCACACAGACAGAGACCCACTCAGACACACACACACACACACATAGAGATAGAGAGAGGGAGATACACACACACACACACTAGCATGCACACGCACACACACAAACACACTAGCACACACACACAGAGAGACACATGAACACACACACACACACACACACACACACGCGCACACACACTCATAGTAGCACACACATACAGAGACAATTACACACACAAACACAGTAGCACACACAGAGGGACACATACGCACACACACACGCACACACACACACACACATACACATACACATACACACACACACACACACACACACACAAAGACACATGCACACAAAGACACATACACACACACACACACACCCGCGCACACACGCACACACACATACACTCCCAGTAGTACACACAGAGAGAAACATGCGTTCACACATATACACACTCACAGTAGCACACACACAGTAGCACACACACACACTCACAGTAGCACACACACAGAGAGACAATCACACACACACAAACACAGTAGCACACACACAGTAGCACACACACACACTCACAGTAGCACACACACAGAGAGACAATCACACACCCACAAACACAGTAGCACACACACAGAGGGACACATGAAAACACGCGCACACAGACACACAGACACATAAAAATATACACAAACACACACACACACAGTGACTCAGACCGCACCAATTAGCCGCTGCACTGATATATTCCGAGGCTGTAATTATGAATCGGGCCGTGGTCCAGTGCAGACAGACGACAGTGGACGTTCTGGAGGCTCAACACAAATATTAACACACCAGAGCAGCGACTGGAATCAACTCCTTTAACTAATGCAATTAACTAAATATAACTATTTTTAATTTCTGGCTTGTTTGCATATTAAAAATCAAGCTAAAACAGCACCGGCGGCCCAGAATGTGATGCATTTGATAGTGAAACAGGGTAATTAACGTGGGCTGGGAGCAGATTTCACATACTGAGTGCATTTGATGCCAGACGGCCATTATCCCATGGCAAGTTTTCAGAAACGCCGCGTTGCACTTACATCACGAGCCTAAAATAGGGCTTCAATTGATATTCGGCCATTGGTTAACCTTCCTCTACAGACACTTCAAGTAATTATATTTTGATGAAGGCTTACCAAGACGTATGTATTTACTGTAATAACACGCAATGATGAATCGTGCACTGAGAGATTAGGAGAGTACTTTTGCTCAATATTAGATTCTCTGTGGGTTTCAGTTATATTCTGCATTTATTGCATGACAAATATGCAACTTTGAATGTTTTAAAGGGAACCTGTTATGGCCCTTTTTACAAGGACTAGGGTTGTCATGATACTGGAATTCGGTACCGATCGATACTGAAGTTTTAAAAGCATCCATTTCCCGCTAACATTTGAGCACTGTTGAGCACGTTCTTAAACAGCACTGATTGGCCATTGTGTTCACGTGCTCAACAGAAATGACTGTGATTGGCCATGAAGGTCATCAGTTCACCAAACTCACCGCTGTTTACTGAGTGTAACCACAGATACAGGGACAATGAAGTGTTTCAAAGTCACGTCTATCAGCTGGTTTCTCTATAAGCTGACATACGAGCGATCCGCTGATGAATCGCGGCTTTAAAACGTTCCAGTGTCCCTGTATCTGTGGTTACACTCAGTAAACAGCGGTGAGTTCAGTGAACTGATGACCTTCACGGCCAATCACAGTCATTTCTGTTGAGCACGTGAACACAATGGCAAATCAGCGCTCTATAAGCTGACATACGAGCGATCCGCTGATGAATCGCGGCTTTAAAACACTAGCACTGACATGATTTCACCATAGGTAGTGAAACTTGGTACCGAATGAAAGACATTTTTTTCGATATTCGATAGTATCGAAACAATTCAGTCAGTGCCTAAGAACTATCAAACTCGATACCCAGCTATTGATTAATATTGACACATTTTTAAAAAATAAATAAATAAAATCTGCTAAGGTCAATATTATTAGGCACTTTTATTTTTATTATTATTATTATTACTAATATTATTATTATTATTATTATTATTATCATTCATTCATTTTCTTTTCGGCTTAGTCCCTTTATTAATCTGGGGTCGCCACAGCGGGATGAACCGCCAACTTATCCAGCATATGTTTCACGCAGCGGATGCCCTTCCAGCTGCAACCCATCACTGGGAAACATTCATACACACTCATTCACACACATATACACTAAGGACAATTTTAGCTTACCCAATTCCCCTATAGCGCATGTCTTTGGACTTTGTGGGGGAAACCGGAGCACCCGGAGGAAACCCACGCGAACACGGGGAGAACATGCAAACTCCACACAGAAATGCCAACTGACCCAGCCGAGGCTCGAACCAGCAGCCTTCTTGCTGTGAGGCGAACGTGCTACCCACTGCGCCACCGCGTCGCCCATTATTATTATTATTATTATTATTATTATTACTACAAACCACTGTTGTCCAATGACTTGGCCAGATAAACTAATTAACTAGTTAAGCCTTTAAATGTCACTTTAAGCTGAATACTAGTGTCTTGAAGAATATCTAGTCAAATATTATGTGCTGTCATCATGGCAAAGAGAGAAGAAATCAGTTATTAGAGATGAGTTATTAAAACTATTATGTTTAGAAATATGTTCACACGCACACACGCACACACACGCACGCACACGCACGCACGCACGCACGCACACACACACACACAGATATCGTGGTCAATCACAGAATCATGATGCACAGATTCAGTCAACTCTCTGAATTATAAGATCATGAATGAGATTTTGCTGCCGTGCAATGAATTCCAGCCACAGTGATTCCATCTTAAATATTCTGTGGACAATGACTGAGGAAAGTACAGCCATTAATCACAGACAGAGTGAGAGAGCAAGAGAGAGAGTGAGAGAGCAAGAGAGAGAGAGAGAGCGAGAGAGAGAGAGAGAGAGAGAGTCAAATTCATAATGAAGGAAAGCACTGTCCATTGTTCTGCATATTTCGAGAGCCAACGAGACGCTTTACCAATTAATCACATTCTTTATGGCTGATACATATTTGTGATAACTATATCTTGAAAACGGTCTTGCTTAGAAACAATAAATACTTTTTATCATTGCGCCTGGTGTCACTGGAGCCGCAGAAATCACACACTGTAATCCATTTAGAAAAGAGACAAGACGGAGAAACAAATCCTTTTCAATAATCTACAAAAAACAACTGACATCAACTCAAGTCAAGTTTATATATATAGCTTTTTGCCAATGTAGATTGTGTCAAAGCAGCTTAACATAGTTCTAGTAAAGTCCAGATTTCAGAGTTGAAGTTCAGTGTAGTTCAGTTCAGTGTGGTTTAAATTTCACTGCTGATAGTTCAAACACTGAAGAGCAAATCCATAGAAGCACAGCTCCACAAGTCCAGATCCGAGCAAGGCGAGGAAAAAAAACTTCACCAATTGATGAAGTGAAGGCAAAAAAGAAAAAAAACCTCGAGAGAAACTAGGTTCTGTTAGGCACGACCATTTTTCATCTGGCCAAACTTCCTGTTCAGAGCTGTCTAGGCGCTGGAGGCTGAAGAAGCTGGACGTCCATCGTGAACAACAATGTCCCCACAAGTATAGCAATACCAGTGCATTTTGACCTTGTGGGGACATCTTTCATCATTATGTCAATGGGAAGTCTCCATACAGATTGGTGTGTGTGTGTGTGTGTGTGTGTGTGTGTGTGTGTGTGTGTGTGTGCGTGTGCGTGTGTTTAATAAAAATCCTACATGTGAAATAGGTGCATTTCCATCAGGTTTTTAGAGTGGCTGATTGTAGTATTGGTAACCTAGCAACCAACAGTAAACAAGACACTGTCACTGAGCTTTACTTAAAATTCTAATGATTTTTGGCATAAAATAAAAATGGATCATATTGACTCATTCAGTGTCTGAGTGGTTGGCACTGTCGCCTACAGCAAGAAGGTCGCTGGTTCGATTACTGGCTGGGCCAGTCTGCGTTTCTGTGTGGAGTTTGCATGTTCTCCCCGTGTTGGTGTGGGTTTCCTCCGGGTGCTCCGGTTTCCCCCACAAGCCCAAACACATGCACTATAGGGGAATTGATTAACTAAATTGGCCGGAGTGTATGAGTGTGTGTGTAGTTCCCAGTACTGGGTTGCAGCTGGAAGGGCATCCGCTGCATAAAACATATGCCGGAATAGTTGACGGTTCATTCCGCTGTGGCGACCCCTGATAAATCAGAGACTAAGCCAAGGAAAATGAATGAAGGAATGACTCATACAGTCTTATTTTTGGCTATTCCCAAAAATATACCTGTGCAAATGGTCTTGTGATTCAGGGTCAGATTTAAAGATTTGTAGTAAAATAAAAAATAAAAAATCTGATCTCAAAAAAGATTTCTGCATGTTTCCAGATATACATTCGTGAGAGTCGATGTCATTTCGGAAAACTCCAGAAAACTCAGAAAAGGCAACAGATATTAGTACAAGGAGGAGAGACTCACTTCAAAAGAAGTTATTTCACCTGCACATACGAACAAACAAACAAACACACACACCAGCACAAAAAGCAGAATATCTCTTCTTCCATTTGTGTGTGTGTGTGTGTTTTATCTGTCGTCTCTCCGTCTGCGCTTTGATGGTCTGCAGGGAACGCGGCCCTCAGCCTCAATAACTTCTCCTCCATTCACATTCAAAGCGATCTGCAGCTCGCTCTCAAAGCACAGGCACTTCTTTATTGAGTAATATTTTCATCTTTTCATCTACGGGAAGATTGTAAATCGCACGGAGTGAGACGAGAGAGAGAGAGACGGGCAACAGCGCATAAACCCTCCATGCATAATAAGACACGCAGAAACGCTCATAAACTTATAAACAACTTTTTTTCTGCATGCGTGTGTGTGTGTGCGTGCGTGCGTGCGTGAGTGTGTGTGTGTTTGCTAAAATTTGAAATGGCCAGGGCCGTTTTTCAAAAACTGATGACAGTCGTGCATAAATTATGCAAAAATTTGTCCTTGTGCCAAAGTAACACATCTATGGAATAATGATCAAACTGATGTTGGTGGACCGGAAGAGACAAACAGTATCCCAGCATGCTTTGCTCTCGATGGGAAGGCTAACAAAGTCATGCATAGTGATTATTTTTTTGCCATAAAGCATAACTGCATTTTAAAAATAAATGCAGGGTTATTTCAACCTCATTTCCATTCATTCATTTTCTTTTCAGCTTAGTCCCTTTATTAATCAGGGGTCGTCACAGCGGAATGAACCGCCAACTTATCCAGCATATGTTTTACGCAGCGGATGCCCTTCCAGCTGCTACCCAACACTGGGAAACATCCATACACACTCATTCACACACACATACATGCACTACGGACAATTTTAGCCTACCCAATTCCCCTGTAGTGCATGTGTTTGGACTGTGGGGGAAACCGGAGCACCCGGAGGAAACCCACGGCAACACGGGGAGAACATGCAAACTCCACACAGAAATGCCAACTGACCCAGCCGAGGCTCGAACCAGCGACCTTCTTGCTGTGAGGCGATCGTGCTACCCACTGCACCACCGTGACGCCCGACTTACAGTTTTAATTCAAACTAAATGTGAAATAGTTTTGCATGATTTCCAGACAGCTAAGACTGTGAATTAGTTTGGGTTGTGTGTTTGGGTCAACACATGCTAATATCTTAGCTTATCTAATAACAGGTCTGAAGCGTAATAGTAAAAACGTTCATTTTAGGTTAAACACACACACACACCAAAAATCTCCCCCTTATAAAGCTCTGAGTGTCTGCGGTGGGAGTGATTTTCTCAACTCCTCCAGTAAAATCAACCCAATTAAACTCAACCCAGCCCTGCGTCCAGCATCGGATCCAAGCTCGTGTTGACAGCTCATTAAACCACACGTCACACACACACACGCACACACACACACACCGGCCAGTCATATTATTTTACAAGACATGCTAACAACCAGACAGAGCATGTTAGCACTCCATACTAAACACCGCGTCTGGTTAAACACAGAGCGGTCAAAGTTTAGCACAACAGCAGAAAACATTTATCTCTCATCCTCAGAGTGCACGTTTTAAAACAACTCTTAAAGGTTAGCTGGTGTGTTTCAGTCGTAGCGTTGAGGCGAACACACTTAGCGTTTCAGAGACAAACGGGTCAGCGATCTTCAGCACGATAACATTTCAAATGCTGTTTTTCTGAGTCAACTCGTCTGCCGCGCTCTTCTAAATATTTACATCAAATATGACATTTCCAATGACGCATTAAAGCGGATTTTATTCTTGTAACAACTTACACTCCAGTTTAATGTGCAGAAAAAGATAAGCTTAGTGGTCTCAAAGCACATCTGCTGAAATTAAGTTAAGCATATTGTAAAAAGTGAAAAAATATACAGTGGAAAATCAATGTGGTGATGTCATTGGCCCATGAACATTTCCTGCTTGTCATCAAACTATTTCATTTCTGTAACAAGAGGCAATTCAATCATAACTTAATATTAAAACAGCTCTCATAACATTATTTATCAATATGTGGCTCTTTCTGGATTCTCGGAAGCTTTAGAAATTAAACATGTAAAACAGGAAATATGTTGGGGCCATTGTTTTTGTTTGCACCCCTCAGAATGGTCTATAGGACCTTATTAACACTTTTTAGACAGACTTAGAACTATAAATGCATTATACCTGATTTGGGCGGCACGGTGGCTCAGTGGGTAGCGCTGACACCTCACAGCAAGAAGGTCGCTGGTTCGAGTCCCAACTGGGTCAGTTGGCGTTTCTGTGTGGAGTTTGCATGTTCTCTCCGTGTTGGCGTGGGTTTCCTCCGGGTGCTCCTGTTTCCCCCACAGTCCAAACACATGCGCTATAGGGGAATTGGGTAAGCTAAATTGTCCATAGTGTATGAACGTGTGTGTGAAAGAGTGTATGGGTGTTTCCCAGTACTGGGTTGTGGCTGGAAGGGCATCCGCTGTGTAAAACATGCTGGAATAGTTGGCGGTTCATTCCGCTGTGGCGACCCCTGATGAATAAGGGACTAAGACGAAGGAAAATGAATGAATAAACCTGTTTTATTTATTTATTTATTATTATTATTTTTACAAATTATACTTCAGTTTAACACACATAAAATATATAAATAGCTATGCACTGGTTATATCCCTATAGGCTTAGTCCCTTATTCATCAGGGGTTGCCACAGCGGAATGAACCACCAACTATTCACCAACCCAGTACTGGGAAATATCCATACACACTCATTCACACACACACTCATACACTACGGCCAATTTAGTTTATTCAGTTCCCCTATAGCGCATGTGTTTGGACTGTGGGGGAAACCGGAGCACCCGGAGGAAACCCACGCCAGCACGGGGAGAACATGTAAACTCCACACAGAAATGCCAACTGGCCCAGCCGGGACTCAAACCAGCGATCTTCCTGCTGTGAGGTGACAGTGCTAACCACTGAGCCACCGTGTCGCCAGCACTTTTTTTACACTTTATAAAAATGCATTACAGTAATATACATTAAATGCAATTAGTTGAGATTTTTTGAGTGCTGATAGACTTTAACTCACTACAGTTAAATTTATAGTTAAGAATGTTATGCATGCTTTACATATTTTTAGTCAACACATTGAACTGAGTGTACTTTTTTAAAGCATGGTCAAATAAATCAAACATTTAATGTTTAATTAAAAGTAAAAATTATTTTGAAATGCATTACAAAGTGCACTTTTTATTTTAGTATTTTACCTGCAAACACATTTTTATTACTCAATTTGATTCAATCCAAATCGATTTGATTCGATTCTATTCCATTTTATTCGATTCCATTCCATTCGATTTGATTTGATTCCATTTGATTCCATTCCATTAGATTCTCTTCCATTTCATTTGATTCATTGATTCATTCATTCCTTCTCATTTGGCTTAGTCCCTTATTTATCAGGGGTCGCCACAGCGGAATGAACCACCAACTATTCCAGCATATGTTTTATGCAGCGGATGTCCTTCTAGCTGCAACCCAGTACTGTTAAACAATTCAATTCAATTAATGTCTGAAGTGATGACAAAACAGGTGATTTTGCTCACATTTTAAGATTATAAGGCTGAACGTGACATGAAATGCCATCCATCTACAGAGATATCTCTCCACATTATTACAGTCTACAGTATTTATTTCTCTGTTGCAGTCGGGATATCACAATAATTAACCCCCAAAAAAGCAGCGCAATCACTACCAGATGTTGTGTTCGCGATAAGGAAAAACGCTAAACACATGCGGGCATTTCTTCTTTCTTTCTGCCAACACATCACACATTACTGATATGCGAGTCCCATCTCACACTTAATACACTACAATTACTATGGTATAAATACAGCACTACAACATACACAAGAGAGAGATCGACTTAGAATATCACCTACCGGTTTAATAATGATTTGATCAGCTGTAGTTAGAAATTACGCTGTTTTAATCTTCTAAGGGCTTATTATGCGGTCCTGTCGCCATCTTGTGGATGAACAACGTCAACCGTCTTTGGTCTGCTCAGTATGGCAGGCTAATGGCCGCCGACGCGCTGTCTCTCAGAAATTATGAATATTTAAAACAGGCACTATCCTTATAAATAAACTGCATAGTTGCAATCTAAACAACTACATTCTCCACTAAAAAGCCTCAAAAGTACATTATGTTGTCCAACAGCAGCAATATTTGTCAAACTGTAGAGTGTCCTCTGCTTGTTACTGTATGCGGGCGGAGTAATACACAAGGGTGAAGGGTGAAGAGGCGGGTCGAGTGCTGTTACTGGCAGAATATCGCACGGCTATCAGCCAGTCAGATTCAAGAACCAGACAGAACTGTTGTATAATATATATATATATTTGAATATTTGACTATACGAGTGCCATTTCAATAGAATTAGGTGCACTTGTTTCTGACCGCGGACCCTTGACAGCACGCAGCTGAACATTTGCTAAACACAGCAGCGTTTCAGTGTAGGTAGTTAAACTCATTACTGATGCGGTAAGAACAAATTGGCCGGGGAAGAGTCGTTTATCCAGGCCGTTTTAAATGAATGAGATGGTTTGAGGTTTTTCATCTCACATGATGTGGGTCTAACGGCAGTGCACACACACACACACACGCACACGCACGTACGCACACACACACACACACACACACACACACAAATTACACATTCACTCAGTCACTCAGTCACTCACTGACACACACACACCCTAAATTACACACATTCACTCACTCGCTCTTTGAGACACACACACGCACGCACGCACACACACACACAGACACTCACCCAGACATTACACACATTCACTCACTCACTCCTTTACTGACACACACACAAACACTTAATTACACACATTCACTCACTTGCTCACTGACACACACACACTGTACTACACACACACATACATGCACACACATAGACAGATGCACACACTAAAGTACACACACACACACACACACACACACACACACACAGCACCTGCCAAAGACACAGCGAGTTTCTCTCAGGTTGATTTGCCATGCAAATATAATCTCTTTATTATGAAGAGCGCTTGAGGAGAAACAGACCAGACAACAGCTTCATCTGCGGCTCTGACAGTCTGTCATCATCAACACACACACACACACACTGCTGCCCGCTCAACACTCATCAGATAGATCTCAGTCACCAATAAACAACGACACACACATCGGCTCAGTGTTTATGTAGAGCAGAAGCACCACGAGTGTCTGACAGACTCCTGATTACACACTTAATAATCCTGGCAAATCTGACAACAGTTTGAGAGAGATCTCGTACAGGAATAGTTAAGCCCAGGATTAACGTTTTATTCCCTCAAGTCATTTGCAACCTGTATGAATATCTTTCTATTCACAAACACAAAAGGGGAGATTTTGAAGAATGCTTTGGAAACTAAGGCCATGTACACATGCACACAGGTATTTTGCAAAGTCATTTTCCAAAACCTTTTCATTCACTGTTCCTCGCTGGTGGAATAACCAGGAAAAGAATTTCTTTCTATTCTCAAACATAAAAGGGAGAGATTTTGAAGAATACTTTGGAAACTGAGGTCATGTCCACACACGAACAGCTATTTGGGTGCCTTGTGGTACTATCTCAGAGAGGATATATGTTACTTTCCAAAACCTTTTCATTCACTGTTCCTCGCTGGTGGAATGACCAAGAAAATAATTAATTTATTTTCTCAAACATAAACGGGAAAGATTTTGAAGAATGCTTTGGAAACCGAGGCCATGTACACACGCACACAGCTATTTTGGTGCCTTGTGGTCACATGACAGAGAGGATATAAGTCACTTTCCAAAACCTTTTCATTCATTGTTCCCTGCTGGTGGTATGACCAGGAAAATAATTTATTTTCTTTCTCCCAAAGAATGCTTTGGAAACTAAGGCCATGTACACATGCACACAGTTATTTTGGTACCATTGCAGAGAGAAAATATTACTTTACAAACTGTATTGTAAATAAATCATATAAACATTTTCATATGCAAGCAAGCAAGAAGGTCGCTGGTTCGAGCCTCAGCTGGGTCAGTTGGCATTTCTGTGTGGAGTTTGCATGTTCTCCCCATGTGGGTTTCCTCCGGGTGCTCCGGTTTCCCCCACAGTCCAAACACATGCAGTATAGGGGAATTGGGTAAGCTAAATTGTCCGTAGTATATGTGTGTGAATGGGAGTGTATGGGTGTTTGCTAGATAAGTTAGCGGTTCATTCCGCTGTGGCAACCCTAGATTAATAAAGGGACTAAGCCGAAAAGAAAATGAATGAATGAATGAATGTTGTTGCATGCATTTGTGATATACACTTTTACATACATATCATGCATGCATGCTGCCCCCTGCAAAAACTGGTCTGTGCTAGTTTGCAGACCACTGGGTTAAAGTACCTAAATAAAAGCACAGTTAATATCTACGTTGAATGCTTGATTCTAACTGGCTGATGATCATTCTTAGGTGTGCCATTATTTTCAGATAAATACACAGCTAAAGTAGTTCCGGCAGGTTTTGAGCGCATTACAGCTCCATATCACTACATTGAATGATTAGAATTATTTCACAGCTACAACAGTCAGAAATCACATCAACACACAACAGAAGTCTTTGGAGGAGACGTGGAAGAAACTAGTGCTGCACACAGGAGCAGTTTGAGGACAAAAACCTGACAAATGTCTGAAATACAGAGGTGTAAGTATATTTTTATCCTATAATCATCAGTTATCCCATATATATTTAAATTAGTAAATGAATTTGTGGGCGTCACGGTGGCGCAGTGGGTAGCACGTTCGCCTCACAGCAAGAAGGTCGCTGGTTCGAGCCTCGGCTGGGTCAGTTGGCGTTTCTGTGTGGAGTTTGCATGTTCTCCCCGTGTTCGCGTGGGTTTCCTCCGGGTGCTCCGGTTTCCCCCACAAGTCCAAAGACATGCACTGTAGGTGAATTGGGTAGGCTAAAATTGTCCGTAGTGTATGAGTGTAAATGAGTCTGTATGGAAGTTTCCCAGTGATGGGTTGCAGCTGGAAGGGCATCCGCTGCGTAAAATATATGCTGGATAAGTTGGCGGTTCATTCCGCTGTGGCAACCCCAGATTAATAAAGGGACTAAGCCGAAAAGAAAATGAATGAATGAATGAATAAATGAATTTGTTGTGCACTTTACAAGAAAATACTGTTTCAGGCTTTTACAATTACCATTTAATTCAATGTGTTTCCAAGTCTAGCAATTAGAAAGCAAAAAAGAAACACACATTTTAATGTAGAGAGAAACCTAAGGAAATATCTAAGGAAAAGAAGTATAAACTTACGGTAACATTCATTAATAGTTGAACCGCCAACTATTCCAGCATATGTTTTACACAGCGGATGCCCTTCCAGCTGCAACCTAGTACTGGGAAACACCCATACACTCTCATTCTCACACACACACACTCATACACTAGGGCCAGTTTAGTTAAGCAATTCACCTATAGTGCATGTGTTTGGACTTGTGGGGGAAACCAGAGCACTCAGAGGTAACCCACGCCAACACGGGGAGAACATGCAAACTCCAGACAGAAATGCCAACTGACCCAGCTGGGACTCGAACCAGCGACCTTCTTGCTGTGAGGCGAATGAGCCATCGTGCCGTTATAGTAGCATATAAAAATGGTAAATAAATGTTGTTCAAACTGCGATGAGACAATCCTTAAAAACCAGAGAAAACAAAAAGTCTTTCTCCATTTAATCTCATTGTGCGTGCGTGTGTTAATCTCATTAAGGTGATCTGATCCTTGTTTACAAGATCTAGGCTAATTGATCTGAAACAAAAGCTACTGCTATGGAAACTCTATGGAGACACAACTGAGAGAGAGAGAGAGAGAGAGAGAGAGAGAGAGAGAAAGCATGTTATCATGCATAGAATGTTATCGTTCTTTAAACAGAGAATATAATCTACCAGAATATCTTTACAACGTTAGAGATGTAAAACACAGACGAATCCTCACCAAATACAGACTCAGTGATCACAGTCTGGAAATAGAGAAAGGCAGACACAGACAAACATGGCTTCCAAAACAAGAACGAATCTGTGTTCATTGTGACAGAGGTGACATTGAGACAGAGACACACTTTCTTCTGTACTGTGATAAATATAAAGAGTTTAGAGAGAAACATTTGAACAAAATGTCTAAACTCATACCAGAGTTGAACAGCTCTTCAGAATCAGATCAGATGAAGATTTTATTGGGTGAAGATAAACATCCATCAGCTGCTGCTAAATTCATTGATCAGTTACACACCTTTAGAAACAAACTATAACACTTTTATCTTCATCTGACGCCATTTAAAATGTAAATGTATATACTTTAAAAGTTTATATTACAAATGTTGACTTTATAACTTATATTGCAAATATCTTATAGGTCTCTTATATTTTGTATTTTATGATCCAGCACCTTTAGTTTAATTTGACCTTAATGTTTGTTATTGTATGTTACTGTATGTTGTTTTATGTTTATGCTTTGGCAATATTGTAAGTTCTCACAATCATGCCAATAAAGTACCTTGAAATTGAATTGAAATTGAGAGAGAGAGAGAGAGAGAGAGAGAGAGAGAGAGAGAGAGAGAGAGACTCAGACAGACAAAGGTTGTGTCCAAAATGACACACCAGTGTACATTGTGCACTTACAGACAGACACACAACTGTAGAGAGACAGGCAGACAGTGATTTGTGGTCTCTATAGTGTGAGCAGATGCTACGACTCAATTAAACTCTCTAAATCCCAAAAAAAGTCAACAAAACAACGAGCAGGACGAGAAAACATCCACATCCTCATACATTCTCTCTCTCTCTCTCGTGTGCTCCAGCAGGTGTAAATGAGACCCATGTGTGAGCGCTGCAGGTGTAAAACATCTGAATCTTCCTCAAGACTGTTGGCATTAATTAACCATTGGAAAACAATTAAGATCGCAGGTAGAGAGGCTCGCGTCTGTCCATCTTTCAGCGCTTTCCTCTCGCTCTCAGTGATTAAATGACAGGGTTTCAACCCGATCCGGCTGTTGAGGCTCGTAACAAAGAGCTGAAACTGATCTTCCTCACGCACACATACACAAACGCACAGATTAAACTCACCTGGTGTGTGTTACACAGGCGGATCTGCTTACAGCACACAGTTAAATAAGGATAATGTTAAACCACCGACAGACAGACACGAGCATTAGCTGCACACACATGCACACACACACACACACACACACACATACACATATATATATATATATATATATATATATATATATATATACACAAAGGTTTAAGACACATATAAAGGTTTAAGTGTAAAGATACCTTAAGGAGAAACATACGATATTCAAGTACAAAAAAGTCAACTACAAGCATGACTTTATTATAATCAATAATTATATTAGCAATATATACTAATATAATAAATAATTGTATGTGGCTGTATAAAATCTACTAAACTGTCTAGTATATGTCTAGTACACTACAAGTATACGTGACTTTCTTGTAGAGTTTGAAGTATAGTTGCAGTATTAAAAAAAGTTGTGTACTAGTAACATTTGAAGTACACTTGGAAGCATAGCTCTGCTTTAGTCCCAATAAGCATTGAAATAATTCACTTACAAGTGTAGTCTTGTTAACTAATAAGTGTACCAACAACTCCCAATAAGTAGAACAATAGTTCAAGTACATGTATACATTTGTAAACAACAAAGCGGACCAATTTAGACCCAATAAGAAGTGAAATAGGGCTGCACGGTGGCGCAGTGGGTAGCACAATCACCTCACAGCAAGAAGGTCGCTGGTTCGAGCCCCGGCTGGGTCAGTTGGCATTTCTGTGTGGAGTTTGCATGTTCTCCCCGTGTGGGTTTCCTCCGGGTGCTCCGGTTTCCCCCACAGTCCAAACACATGCGCTATAGGGGAATTGGGTAAGCTAAAATTGTTCGTAGTGTATGTGTGTGAATGAGTGTGTATGGATGTTTCCCATTGATGGGTTGCAGCTGGAAGGGCATCCCCTGCGTAAAACATATGCTGGATAAGTTGGCAGTTCATTCCGCTGTGGCGACCCTAGATTAATAAAGGGACTAAGCCGAAAAGAAAATGAATGAATGAATGAATAAGTAGTGAAATAGTTCAATCATAAGTATATTCTTGTAAACCAAAATGTGGAGCATAATGTTTCAATAATTGTAGCAATAGTGTAAAGTAATCTGTATGAAATCTAAAAAGTGGACCAATTTATTCCCAATAGGTACTGAATTGTCCACATAAAGTACACACTTGTAAACTAATAAGTGAATCGACAGAGAGGTAGAAACACTTACAAGTATAAGTATACATTTGTAAAAAACATAACTAATACGTAGACCAATTTCTTTCCAATAAATAGTGACATTTTTTGCTTACAAGTATATTTTACACTAAAACGTGGACCAATGGAGTATGGATATGTACCAAAATGTCACTTACAAATATAATCTTATAAAGTAAAAAGGTAATTAATTAGTACACTACCTAGTTCCCTAGCTCTAAAAGTGAATCCAATGTACACTACCTAGTAGCCTAACCCAAACTACAAAGTGGACCAATGTAGACAAAGTAATTATCGTAACAGTACAGTAGTTACAGTTACAAGCATACTAGTTGTACATTAAATTAACTTATAAAATCTACTTTTTTCCTGCATTTTTACTTTGGTAGTTTGCTTGCATAAAAGTAAACAATTTAAAATAAATAAAGCATAGAAATTACATTTTAAATGTAAATGTTGTGTGCATCCATTTATTAATTCAGTCCAAAAATATAGATTAAAGCCACGGTCACACTGCACTTTTCTCCCCATAGACTTCCATTCATATGCATGTGAATGCGACAGACCCTAAACACAAGCTCGTGCGACAAGTTTCGCAGTTCGCTGCTGAGCAAAGTTCAAGCTTGGTGAACTCTGACCTGCGAAATCGCATCACGTGGCTGCGTAAGACCAATCGAAGATCAAAACCTGACCTCTCTGTACCGAAAGTTTAAATATGGAGCAATCGCTCACTTTTATTAATGTCTAATCATCTGGTTTAATCCCGCCCCTTTTCACAGCGCCGTACGACAGAATTTCGCATGCTCAAACTCTAGCGTGACCGCAGCTTAACAAAAACACCTCAAGTTTGCTTCGTACGTTTGAAAAACACTTATTTGAACCTCAATAAATGTGCATTATAAAACAAACCATTACAGTAAGACACTTTACGTGCTGCTGTTCAAGTAAATATAGAATTATAATTGAGTTTACAAAGTGTTCAGAAACATCAGTGCACTGTAAAAAAAAATATCAGTAAATTAGCAGTTTCCCTATTTTGTGATTCATGTTTTTATTTTTGTATTTTCCCCCATTTATTCGTGCTTTTGAGTTGCATTATGGGATCTTGATCTTTATACCAACAACTTTTAACCTTGAAAAGTTCTAAAAAGTGTCTTTTATAAACATTTGTAATAGTTTGCAGTGCTATATTGTCTGGGTTGGTGTTGTATATTACGCTACAAAAAACTCGTAATAAACTGCCAGTACATTTTCTGTTTTTTTACACACTTATTTCTCTATATATATTTTTATTTCTTATACATTATTTCAAACTACTAAAATGTCAATAAAAGTCACTTTGTTAAACTGTAGAGTTGAATTTTCAACATCAAAAGTCAAGTCAAGTTTATTTATATAGCGCTTTTCACAATGTAGATTGTGTCAAAGCAGCTTAACATAGTTCTAGTAAAAGTGGACAAAGCAGAGATCAACATCCCATAATGCAACTCACAACTGTAAATAAACGTAAAACACTTAAAATACAGAAACTGTTCATGTTTACAGTGTGGTTATCATGTAACCCACTTAATTCAGTTAGTTACTCATATAAGAAACTATGCAGTCAATAAACGAAAGCACGTCAGCACATTACAGTATGTTTGTTCAATACAGAAACTGCTCAACAAAAAAAATTAGCTTCATTTCGGCTGCCAGAGGCTTGGTTAATTTTTCATTTAGAGCCCTGATTCGGCCACAGACGGCAATGAAACTGGGTTTTTTATAAGAGAGCGACTCTATCTCTGGCTTTAGACCTCGGAGACATTATCAAACCGCTATATCACACTGTTATTACAGCGCAGGAAGTCTGAGGATTGTGGCCAGTAAGTCTGTTTTTCTCAAGGCAACACACACAGACCTCCAAATCTAATCCTATCGGAAGCACTCATGGATTTTACAAGCATGCTGAAGATTATCAGTGTGTGCCGGACAACACCCTTTCCAGTTCACTAAACAAACCTCTCACTGCCTACTATATCTGTGTGATGAAACTAGCTCTGCATTATACTGGAAATATATGCGATGTTGTTGTGTTAATCATATTTATTATGATATAATGAACATGCAAAATGCAATATTATCAGCAATATCTTTCCTTTTCAATTTATGTTATGAGATGTCACTGTCGGGGACGCTGACAATGGAGTTGCGGATCCAAATGCAGGATTTATTTACAAGAAGCGTTATACAGTCAAAGGTCGATACAGGTACAAACAGTTGCATACAGGCAAATCCAAAGGAGTGGTCAATAACAGGTGAGGGGTCGATCTGGGCGGCAAACAACAAAAAACAAAACAAACAAAGCAAAGATCAGTACACGGCAAGACAAGGCAAGGCATAACGCATCGTAATGTTAACTTGACAGCTAACAAGACTCACGAGCTGTGTAAATAGTCCTCGTAATCAGTCCTTGACAATCCTCCGGCTGTGTGTGTGTGTAATCAATGGCGATCCGGAACAGGTGTGTGCGAGGTGCATGACGGGACTTGTAGTTCGATAATGTGGTGTGTGTGTGTAGTCCTCTGACGATCCGCAGTCGCTAGATCACTGGTGCTTGTAACATGATTGTGCTAAAATAAACATTTTACATTTAGTAATTATGAGTAGTTCCCAAAAGTGCAATTACACAACACCATTTTCTAAATACTGAAAATGCTTTTGACATTAATCAAATTTTATTTTATTTTATTAATTAATGCAATTCTAAAATATTACTCAGATTGCACTATTAAACACCCTATACATGCAGCACACAAATGCTTGGCACATAAAATGTATTAAAGGGAACCTATTATGCTCCTTTTTAAAAGACGTAAAATTAGTCTCTGATGTCTCTAGTGTGTGTGTGTGTGTGTGTGTGTGTGTGTGTGTGTGAAGTTTGAGCTCAAAATACCACATAGATAATGTTTTATAATTCTCTGAAACTGATCCTTTTAGTCTTTGATCCTAATTGTGACTGTCGCTTTAAATTCAAATGAGATTCAAAAGAGAGCGGAGCTACAAACCCTTGTGCATCAGCATAGCAGCAGATTCAAAACAGGACTAACGTTATCTGTGTGAAAACATGAACATCAGTGTGTGCTTCATGCTTCTGTCAGTCTATGGAGACTCCTGTCGCTGTTCATCTGTGCTTCATCTAAAACTCCACATCTATAATCCTCTTAGTCTATGCTGACATTATCTTCAGCGGCTCAAACACTCTAATGGCTAATGGACAGACGGCTGCTTCTCACTCAGGGCTGTTGTTTATGCTAATGAGGGAGAGATGGGCACTAGTGGGTGGGGCTTTCACTGTCTGATGACACGTACAAAGGGAGAATGTCAATCAAAGTGTTTCTGCAGACTGTTTTTATCAAGCGTGATCATAAACAATACAATTAACTATTTTTTTTACCATTAGAAACTGGATATATTCACACACTGCTGACAAACAACCCTTTATAAAGGTGATTTTTGCATGATAGGTCCCATTTTTCCCAGTGATATGGATATTGCATATGCTATTAATCCCAATAACAATCATTTTCTGATATATTGTGCAGCCCTAGACTAAACCATTGCAACACTCTCCACCTGCAGACACACTAACATCAGTCTTATCACTGCTTGTCTGGATGAAGAAAAAAAAACACTGAAGGTGACACAAGGACAGGAATAAGGCCACGGGGTGTTGATCCTTCATGTTTGCATTGCTTTGACTTGGAACTGAACCTTTGAACTGTTACTTAAATCTTTAACCATTACACCTGCAGCACAGATAAACATTAACATACATGAGCAAGAGTCTATTCGAGCAGTGAGTCACTGTGTTTGCATGCTTAATTGTGAGTATATAGTCATATCTAAAGGTCGGTGTTAGGCATGACTGCAATAACCTGCCTGTAATGTTTTGCATGAGCACTTTTAGTCAGCTTTAAATATTAAAGGGACAGTTCACACAATAAGCTGTTGAAAATCCAGCCCTTCAAATTTGCTTATCATGAATATGTTATAGATTAAGGTTATTGATTATCCATTCATTCATTTTCCTTTGGCTTAGTTCCTTATTCATCAGGGGTCGCCACAGCGGAATGAACCGCCAACTATTCCAGCATATGTTTTACGCAACGGATGCCCTTCCAGCTGCAACCTAGTACTGGGAAACACCCATACACACTCATTTACACACACTCAAACACTACGGCCAATTTAGTTTATTCAATTCACTTATAGCGTTAATATATGTGTTTGGACCATGGGGGAAACCGGAGGAAACCCACTCCAACACAGGGAGAACATGCAAACTCCACACAGAAACGCCAACTGACCCAGCCGAGGCTCGAACCAGCGACCTTCTTGCTGTGAAGCGACAGCAAAAATAACGAAAATAATGACAATAAACGCTTTGAATCTTAAATCTTGAATCAAATAATAACAGATTTCAGACGATAGCTGTTACTGCTGATCTCAGGACAGCGGCTCTCAGTTTTTATACAATGGCCTTCATTTAGCGAGTGTGAGAATCAAGTGTAGGAGTGACTCCAGAGTGTGTGTGTGTGTGTGTGTGTGCGTGACATTCAAGGGTCATGAAACTATAAAACACATTTCTGAGTTGCTAGCAGATATGTTATCTGTTGCAACATTATTATGACACACTATTTTGTCATAATAGTTTGAAGGGGAAAATGGTCATATTTTCTTACTAATAGTCACTCTATTCTTTTAATATAAAGCATAAAACGCCCTAAACGGTTTAGTAATTGTGAAGAAAATGTGAAGGAATTTGCAAAAAAAAATGATTTTAACATGAGATTTTGAAATTTAGCTGTAAAACTTTGGTGCAACAACAAAATGGTTGGATTTATTTCATTAATTTTAATAATTTATTAGTAAAATGAATATAAAAGCCACACTTAAAAACATGCTGGGTTCCACACCATCAATTTGTGCTGGGACAACATGAAATAATTAAGTTAACTTACTAGTTTTTAACGGTACCACTGTAGAATAATCGTCCATTAGTTAATGCTAGTTAATGTATTTACTAACATTAACTAAGTATGAATATTTATTAATAATAGTTCAACATTAACTAATGCATTATCCATTCATTCATTTTCTTTTCGGTTTAGTCCCATTATTAATCTGGGGTCGCCACAGTGGAATGAACTGCCAACTTGTCCAGCATATGTTTTACGCAGCAACCCATCACTGGGAAACACCCATACACACTCATTTACACACATACACTATGGACAATTTAGCTTACCCAATTCCCCTATAGCGCATGTGTTTGGACTGTGGGGGAAACCGGAGCACCCGGAGGAAACCCACGCCAACACGGGGAGAACATGCAAACTCCACACAGAAATGCCAACTGACCCAGCCGAGGCTCGAACCAACGACCTTCTTGCTGTGAGGCGATTGTGCTACTCACTGCACCACCGCGTCGCCCCAACTAATGCATTATTAAAATCCAAAGTTGTACTTGTTAACATTAGTTAATGCACAGTGAGTTTAGATGAACTAACATTATTTAATGTATAACATTAATTAAGGGGGCGGCGTAGTGGCACTGTCGCCTCACAGCAAGAAGGTTGCTGGTTCGAGTCCCGGCTGGGTCAGTTGGCATTTCTGTGTGGAGTTAGCATGTTCTCCCTGTGTTGGCGTGGGTTTCCTCCGGGTGCTCCGGTTTCCCCCACAGTCAAAACACATGCGCTATAGGGGAATTGGGTAAGCTAAATTGTCCATAGTGTATGTGTGTAAATGAGAGTGTATGGGTGTTTCCCAGTACTGGGTTGCAGCTGGAAGGGCATCCGCTGTGTAAAAACATATGCTGGATAAGTTGGCAGTTCATTCCGCTGTGGCGACCCCTGATTAATAAAGGGACTAAGCCGAAAAGAAAATGAATGGATGATTGAACATTAATTAAGGGGGCGGTATGGTGGCTCAGTGGTTAGCACTGTGGCCTCACAGCAAGAAGGTTGCTGGTTCGAGCCTCGGCTGGGTCAGTTGGCGTTTCTGTGTGGAGTTTGCATCTTCTCCCTGTGTTGGTGTGCATTTCCTCTGTGTGCTCCGGTTTCCCCCACAGTCCAAATACGTGCGCTATAGGTGAATTGATGAACTAAATTGGCCATAGTGTATGAGCATGTGTGTGAATGAGAGTGTATGGGTGTTTCCCAGTACTGGGTTGCGGCTGGAAGAGCATCCATTCTTGTAAACCCACATAAAATGTTTTGTTTCAGCTCATTTTTTTAAATTAAGTAGTTTGAACGAACAGCAAACCTAATTTTTTTGAGTGCAAGCTGTCTGTGTTTTGTGACATACTGTAACTGTTGACAATGAAATGCTCATGATATCATGAAGAGATCATACATTACACATCAACAATATTCAGTTCTAACCATGAATGTATAAGTGTGTTAACTAGTTTTTTTCATATATAAAAGGATCAAAAGGGGCTCTGAAATGAATGAACATGTGAATTGGTGACCCTGTTCTGACCTTCAGAGTCACCCACACATCATCATACATCACACATACAGTCAGACAGGACGTGAAGGACATAAATCATAAAAGCAGAAACCGCAATGAAACGCTGTCTTTGTTGGATGAACTCCCACGATTCACTGTTTCATGTCTCCATGCATTAAACACACTGAATCTACAAGACCAGTCCAGTGTAAAATTAAAATGCTGTGATTAAAACACACATATATACATACATGACTGACAATTCAAGTGTATACAATTTAAACAACGTGCTAAAGAAAATTTATAAAAAGGGAGGCACAATGGCTCAGTGGTTAGCACTGTGGCCTCACAGCAAGAAGGTCGCTGGTTCGAGTCCCGGCTGGGTCAGTTGGCATTTCTGTGTGGAGTTTGCATGTTCTCCCCGTGTTGGCGTGGGTTTCCTCCGGGTGCTCCGGTTTCCCCCACAGTCCAAACACATGCACTATAGGGGAATTGATTAACTAAATTGGCTGTGGTGTATGTGTGTGTGTGTGTGTGTGTGTGTGAATGAGTGTGTATGGGTGTTTCTCAGTATTGGGTTGCAGCTGGAAGGGCATCCGCTGTGTAAAACATATGCTGGAATAGTTGGTGGTTCATTCCGCTGTGGCGACCCCTGATAAATAAGGGACTAAGCTGAAGGAAAATGAATGAATGAATGAAATTTAATACATTTTAATTCTTTTATATTTTTTCGCCCAAGTTCTGTTTACTGAAGAGCAGATTTTTTTCAACACATTTCTGATCATAATAGTTTTAATAATTCATTTCTAATAGCTGATTTCTTTTCTCTTTGCCACGATGACAGCACATAATATTTGACTAGTATTATTCAAGATACTAAAGATATATATATATATATATTTTATTGTTATTTTTTTCCAGCCAAATTAAAACAAATAAGACTTTCTCCGGAAGAAAAAAGATTATGGGAAATACTGTGAAAATTTCCTTGCTCCATTACTCCACTTGAGAAATACTCGAAAAAGAATACATATACACAGGAGGGCAAAATACACTGTAAAATAAATACTGGTTGCCTTAAATTCCCTTAAGCTGAATCAAATTAACCGTTTGAACTTATTCACTTAAACTTATGTTATATTAAACTGACTTAAACAGCTTGCAAAATGCATAAAATTAAGTAGGAACATGATTAACTCAGTTACAATTACCTAAAAACATATGTTGTCATGACTTATTGATTATATCATTTTTTGCAGTGTACAAAACACAACACAACACAAAACAACACAACACAAAACACAAAAACCAAACACAACACAACACAAAACAACACAACACAAAACACAAAAACCAAACACAACACAACACAACCAAAACAAAACAAAACACAACACAACACAACACAAAAACCAAACCAAACCAAACACAACACAAAAACCAAACCAAACCAAACACAACACAACACAAAACACAAAAACCAAACACAACACAACCAAAACAAAACAAACCACAACACAACACAACACAAAAACCAAACCAAACACAACACAACACAAAAACCAAACCAAACCAAACACAACACAAAAACCAAACCAAACACAACACAACACAAAAACCAA
>CAIGQV010019101.1:1625974-1638187 GCA_903798115.1 Danio jaintianensis
ACAACACAAAAACCAAACACAACACAACACAAAAACCAAACACAACACAACACAACAAAAACCAAACCAAACACAACACAACACAAAAACCAAACACAACACAACACAAAAACCAAACCAAACACAACACAACACAACACAACAAAAACCAAACCAAATAAAACAAGAAAACAAACAAACAAATCAAAACACAAAAACACACCTGTTATAGAGAGAGTTCTTATGCTTTAGTAATGCATGTTTATGTTTTTATCTCGCTCTGTGTGTGTGTGTGTGTGTGTGTGTGTGTGTGTGTGTGTGTGTGTGTGTGTGTGTGTGTGTGTGTGTGATCACCGTGCTCCTGAGCTGCTCTAAATATCGACCGTATCATTCATCACCACAAACGACAAGACATTATTTTTAATTAAAACTCAGCCATAAATTGTGGGTCATATTTATCAGGCCACGAATCAAAAACAGACAGACAGAGAGAGAGAGAGAGAGAGAGAGAGAGAGAGAGAGAGAGAGAGAGAGAGAGAGAGAGAGAGAGAGAGAGAGAGAGATGATT
This sequence comes from Danio jaintianensis, assembly GCA_903798115.1. Lineage (NCBI taxonomy): Eukaryota > Metazoa > Chordata > Actinopteri > Cypriniformes > Danionidae > Danio > Danio jaintianensis. The sequence continues at coordinate 1,626,522 of CAIGQV010019101.1, forward strand.
AAATAATTTCTTGAAAACATAAACATGAATATTTTTCATATTTCTAGGCATGATAAAATAATGTGTGTGTGTGTGTGTGTGTGTGTGCGTGTGTGCGTGCGTGCGTCTGTAACTGAAACCACCCTGTTTTTTCCATAAATATATACGAAAACGAAAAGTTATAGGTATAAACATCATATTTACCACAATACTATATAATACTAATTTTTAAGAAATGTGTATATTAAAATATGAAAAATATTAATATAATAAAAAAATAACACCTTTGTAAACATCATTGTAATGTAACTTTGTGTATAGTTGCAACGAGTATTGTATTTATAAAAAACAACAACCATTTTAAAACTGTTCTGAAATAAGTCTTCAAATAGTTGAAGTCATTTAACCATCTGTGTTATAGTATAGTGTAATTATTTAATTGTCAAAATTAAAGACTGGCGTACAATTGTAAAACAAATCTAATCAGATAATGTACTTCTACAGTGATTACACCCCGTCAAAAACAATATAAGCTTCATATGAAGGCTTCGTGAGACTCTTAACTGCACTGTTATTATTACTTTCCTGCTTGACATTAATAGTTTATTATCTAAGAGAGTTCACTGTGAAGCATATTTTGCCTGATAAAAAAACATGAGGGATGTTATTAACGATTGAACATGGATCATCTGATCAAATTGTAGCTCATTCATTCATTTTCTTTTCGGCTTAGTCCCTTTATTAATCTGGGGTCGCCACAGCGGGATGAACCGCCAACTTATCCAGCATATGTTTTACACAGCGGATGCCCTTCCAGCTGCAACCCATCACTGGGAAACATCCATACACACTCATTCACACACATACACTACGGACAATTTAGCCTACCCAATTCACCAATACCACATATGTCTTTGGACTTGTGGGGGAAACCGGAGCACCCGAAGGAAACCCACGCCAACACGGGGAGAACATGCAAACTTCACACAGAAACGCCAACTGACCCAGCCGAGGCTCGAACCAGTGACCTTCTTGCTGTGAGGCGAACGTGCTACCCACTGCGCCACCGTGCAGACCTCAAATTGTAGTTTTTTAATGTAAATAATATAATAAATAAACTTATTCTGCATGCCATTTTGCATAGTATCTGTCCTAAATAGTATTAAAAACCGCTAATATTGTCTTGCGTTGGACGTGAATTTGATTAGAACTACAAACGCGGGTAAAAAAAAAAGTGTAAACAGACTACAAACATGGCGGACGCGCGAAACCAACCGCTTCACTGCTTGAAGTCGAGAGACTTCGGCAAAGATGTTTGAATGACTGTTAATTAATATTAAGCCTGCTGGGGAATATTTAAATCATGTTTTCAGTGTTATATTTCGTCTGCGACAACAATGTGAACTTCTATAGACCATTTCAATGTGGTGATGTCATTGGCCCATGAGCATTTCCTGCTTGTTATCAAACTATTTCATAACTGTAACAAGAGGCAATTCAATCATAACTTCATGTTAAAACAGCTGTCATAACATTAAGTGGTACTTTTTGGATTCTCGGAAGCTATAGAAATTAAAAATGTCAAACAGGAAATACATTGGGACCATTGTTTTTGTTTACATCCCTTAAAATGGTCTATAAAGACGTGTTTGGGCATTACCTTCTGAATGTAAACACCTCAGGAGATTTCTTTGCATGACCGCGAATGGCAGATTAACCTGCTGCTGCTGAATCTACAATATATGGTAGGAAATTAAATATGAATGTGGATGATGTGTCGAGATGATTGACAGGACACGTAAATAAGCAATGGTCCTTTAATGAGGAAGTAGTTTGTACTTTGCACACTCAAATAATTGTACTTTCTTCACAAATAAAGTACATGCTTTAAGGACGTCATACAATTAGGCGAATTGGGACGCAGCGTTAGAGGAAGTTTATGTTAATCAGATTCCATATATGACTTTACAGTAGCAACAATAACCATGGTAACTGGTACAGGAGAGTTTATATGTGAGATGGATCATTAGATTATCTTCTATTGATGTTTTGTTGTGGCCTGAGGATGAGGAAATCATCTGTGTGTGTGTGTGTTTGTGTGATTAAATCATTGATTTATTGTGCAGGAACACTTCCTATGTAAAGTCTTAAAGGAAATACAAACATCAAATCACATCAGCAGAAGGACGAATCTCTCCGTCTGATAATGAGTGAAGGCTGAATGAATGGATCTATATAAACACACACTAAAGATGTGCAAATCTGTGCTGCAGTATGACTATATTGATACTTGGAAGCTAAATTTTTGATATCTGTATTTTTACTTTTTACATGCACACATCCATTCATTCATTCATTCATTCCTTCATTTTCTTTTCGGCTTAGTCCCTTTATTAATCAGGGGTCGCCACAGCGGAATGAACCGCCAACTTATTCAGCATATGTTTTACGCAGCGGATGCCCTTCCAGCTGCAACCCATCACTGGGAAATGCACACATCCATTTATATTTTAATTATTTTTCAAATATTTCCCAAATGATGTTGAACAGAGCAAGGACATTTTCACAGGATTTCCTATTATATTTGTTCTTCTGGAGAAAGTCTTATTGGTTTTATTTCGGCTAGAATAAAAGCAGTTCTTAATTTTTTAGAAGTATTTTAAGGTCATTATTAGGGCTGCACAATATATCGTTTCAACATCTAGTTTCAACATATAGTCACATCGCAGTATGTGCAATGTTAAGTTCATATGTTAGGACTAGTTGACCAGCACAACAGATCAAAACACAAGGGATTTGTGCAGCCACCTCAAAATTTGACCTTAATGGAGTGAAAGTTTATTACATGCATATGTTTTTAATGTGACTGACTATGTTTTGAGCATGTCAGGAATTTAAAGCATTCGGTCAGAAGACATTTGACCATTTGTAACTTTTAATAAAGATTTTATTGAATTATATATAGTATGAAACAACGTTATTTTACATTTACAATCCTCCCTACTCTCCAAGAACTGTACTTATCCAGAGCAAGCAGAAGGGCTGCCAAATCACTCTGGACCCCTCACACCCAGCACACTGCCTCTTTGAACTTTTACCTTCTGGTCGACGCTACAGAGCACTGTGCACCAGAACAGCCCGACACAGAAACAGTTTCTTCCCTCAGGCAATCCATCTCATGAACACTTGATGATAGTAATTATGGAACAAACATCACTACTTGCTATACACTTTTTATACACATAAACACTTATTTCACAACATATTTTACATGCTAATTTGCACATAACAGCTGCCATATAACGTTGTATATAGTAATATTCCTGTACATACACTTGTCAATTTGTATATTTGCATTCACTACAACTTTTATTTTTAAAATATATTTATTATCTGTTTTTTTGTCCTGTCTCTGTAATTCGGTTGCACTGTAGAAGCTCTGTCACGAAAACAAATTCCTCATATGTGTGAACATACCTGGCAATAAAGCTCTTTCTTATTCTGATTCTGATTTGATTATTCAATTTGTGTACCTGACTGCTGGTAGACTCCCCAGAAACCCATACGGCACAGTTTATTTCACTTTTATCTTTGCTATATTGTATTTATATGCGCTTGTAACTAGTTTTAATATATTTTATACATGATTCAATCCCATCCAGAATCCTAACCAATCAATATTAATAAATTACCTTCCAAATTGAGCTATTTAAGCCATCTGGCGAAATTGAATTGATATTGCAATATATAATCGCAGAAAAACTAAAGATTGCAATGTCAGATTTTTCCAATATCGTGCAGCCCTAGTCAATATCATTAGCCCCCCCTTAAGCAATATTTGTTTACGATACATGAAATTGTTAGTGTATGCATTGAAAATTGAATACATGAATGAATAATTATTGAAACAAATAATTATATAGATTTAGTACATTTTTATTGAAATAAACTAAAGTTTTGTGTGTCTATATATACACATATAAACTGCTCAACAAAATAAAGGGAACACTTGGAGTTACATTGTGTTGTTTAAGAGTTCCCTTTATTTTTTTGAGCAGTATCTTTAGCAAAACTCCTTCCCTGCTCACTTTTTTCTCTGATAAATAAAAGATATTATGTCAAACTTCTGAGCTTTTCAGGAATTTCCTCCTTTTAATGAGTGTTTTTCCCTCCTCATAAGATCAGGACTGTTGCATCACCCCGAAAATTCTAAATGTATGCACAGATAACTATTAAAATTAAATATAATTATAAGGGTTTCTCATAGTCAGTGATGCATTTGAGAATAAAGGATTTTCTGTTACATAATTCAAGATATCTGAGATTTTCATAGCGCTGTCGCTTGGTTCCTCCTCACATATATATAAAAAGTGCATGTCTGACCTGAGCCAATCAGATTAAAGCTTACCAGATCATGTGACCACTAAAAAAAACACACACACAAACCAAACAGCAGAGCCCAAGTAATCTAAAGTTTAATCTTCCTCATGAATATGCATGCGTGCATAATTAAGGTAACGCTGTCACCTTCAATGCAGTATGCAAATGAGGCAGTTATTGAGTTGATTTTTACTTGTTCCTGTCAGCTATATGCCTTTGTATGACAGCTGTTGATGACCGTATGCAAATGTGCCCAGATTACAGGCTCCGCCTCTCCAGAAATGCTCCGCTCTGCTTCATGAACGTGACAAGATGTATTTGCATGTTATCTAGCGGCTGTGAATGTGTTTATGTGCTATTTCAGCATTCGAATTATTTCTGAGAGCAGCCGTGCACAAAATAAAACACACGCCTTCTCTTTATTTCTACTGTACTACTAGAAGTACACTAAAATAATTCTAGCAGATATACTGTGTCAAATATGAAAAGATGTTAGTACACTGTGAAAAGGTGAAATTGTGAAAAAAAAATCTATATATAGGTCAAATATATATACATGAGCACTTTTGCTCATTCACCAACGTTACTTTAGAGCTAGTGTTTGAATGATTCTCTAGCGTAATGTCTGAAGTGATGACAAAACAGCTGATTTTGCTCACATTTTAAGATTATAAGGCTGAACGGCATGAAATGTCATCAGTCTACAGAGATTTCCCAGTATTTCTCTGTTGCAATCGGGAGATAACAATAATTAACCCTGAAAAAGCCAGAGCAAAGCAAACACTACCAGATTACTATGGTATAAATACAGCACTACAACATACAAAAGAGAGAGATCGACTTAGAATGTCATGTACCTGCTTTATAATGATTTGTTCAGCTGTAGTTTGAAACTTATGTTGAGAAAACGCTGAGTTTTTCTCCCTCTAAGGACTTATTATGTGGTCTCTGTCGCCATCTTGTGGCGGAACGTCACTGAATCTCCAAAATTAATCTCCAATCTCCAGTTGGCTTTTTTGTGTGGAGTTTGCATGTTCTCCCCGTGTTTGCTCCGGTTTCCCCCACAAGTCCAAAGACGTGCCATAGGTGAATTGGGTAAGCTAAATTGTCCGTAGTGTATGTGTGTGAATGAGTGTGTATGGATGTTTCCCAGTGATGGGTTGCAGCTGGAAGGGTATCCGCTGTGTAAAACATATGCTGGATAAGTTGGCGGTTCATTCCGCTGTGGCGACCCCTGATTAATAAAGGGACTAAGCCAAAAAGAAAATGAATGAATGAATGAATATACACAGAATGGGCAGCACAGTGGCTCAGTGGTTAGCACTGTGGCCTCATAGCAAGAAGGTCGCTGGTTCGAGCATTGGCTGGGTCAGCTGGCTTTTTTGTGTGGAGTTTGCATGTTCTCCCCGTGTTTGCTCTGGTTTTCCCCACAGTCCAAAGATATGTGCTGTAGGTGAATTGTGTAAGCTAAATTGTTCGTAGTGTATGTGTGTGAATGAGTGTGTATGGATGTTTCCCAGTGATGGGTTGCAGCTGGAAGGGCATCCGCTGCGTAAAACATATGCTGGATAAGTTGGCGGTTCATTCCGCTGTGGCGACCTCAGATTAATAAAGGGACTAAGCCGAAAAGAAAATGAATGAGAGAATGAATTAACATGATTTCTAGAAAATACTTGCAAATATTTGCATTTTAATTAATTAATAAATTAATTAATTTATTTATTGTTGCATTTTCGTTTTAAGAACTGAACTTGCAGACATTATTTGTTCACTAATGTTACTAGACATCCGATAACAACCGGTGTCTGTCTGCATGATTTCAGGATGACTTCGGGATGATTTCCAGCTATTATTCCTCCATTGTAATGCACAGACTGATTGAATGGGAGGAAGGCGCAGCGGCTCGAGCTGGAGGCAGTTTTCCTGTAGTTTCTCTTTATGAGGTGAATCTCAGCTGATGTAACACTCCAGAAATATTCCTTTTCTCAAGAAACACACACACACACACACACACACACACACACTGTGACGAATGTTATTCCATCCAGTCTTATGACAAACTCAAGTTCTCATAATAGCAAACAATTGTACACAAATGTGTGTGTTTTCATATCAATACTTCTATTGTGTCGCCTCGCATTATGAAGCGTCAGGAGGAGAATCTGTAGGAGAGTGTGTGCGGAGTTGATCCAATTCATGTGGAGTTCATCAACAAAACACTCCTACACACACACACTGCAGAGCCAGCATTACAACTATAGAAATCACACACACACACACACACACACACACACACTGCTACAGCACACACTCCAGATCCAGCATTACAATATAAATCACACACACACACACGCACGCATGCACACACCCGCACGCACACACATCTATAGCACACACTCCAGATCCAGCATTACAATATAAATCACACACACACACACATGAACACACACACACACACACACACTGCTACAGCACACACTGCAGAACCAGCATTACAACTATAGAAATCACACACACACACACTGCTACAGCACACACTCCAGATCCAGCATTACAACTATAGAAATCACACACACACACACACACACACACACACACACACACACACACACACACACACGCACGTGAACATGAACACATACACACAGACAGACAGACAGATTCAATTAGACTATAGTGTAGTATTTTTTGGAAGAAGACATTTTGAAGAATGCTGAAAAATGGTAACCATTGACTCCCAAATAGTAGGAAAAACAAATACTATGCAAGTCAATGGTTACAGGTTTTCAGCATTATTCAAAGTATCTTCTTTTGTGTTCAACAGAAGAAAGAAACTCATAAAGGTTTGAAACAAGTGATAACAGAATTCAAATGTTTGGGTGAACTATCCCTTTAATGCAGATTTTAACAATATCATTATGCAAATTTTATGTTTTAACTAACATGCTTCCAACAACGCATCTGCGACAGAGAGACTGTGCTTTCGGGAAACACTTGTCGCTACATTCATTTCCCAAACCTTGTTGTTTTGGATCAACAGGTCACGACCGCAGCTTCACCCTGACACCAGTCCATTAATTCACTGAATTCAGCCCAAATAAAATCAGCCACGCAGTTCAGAAACGACCAGAGCCAGGCCAACATAATGATCATTATCAGTCCAAAGAGAACGCCGCGATCCAAACGTCAGACTTTTACGGTAACCGCTGCCTATTAGCCCACTGGATAGTGCATTTACTTCTTGTTTTCATTTGGGCTTAATCAGTTTTATCCAGCGAGACGACTGACTGAAAGCACTCGCAGGACTGAGCCAAACTCAAAGTTGCCAAGCAGCAGAAACATAATGGAGGAACAGGTCAGGCCCAGTTGAAGACATATTACCACACAATAGAGCCAAGATGGCCGACCAAGGAGAGGTTAATTACTGTCTCGCTGCAGAGTCACGAAACTGAAGCCCGTGTGCCAAGAGACGCACATTAGCAGAGAAAGAGTGAAGTTCACAGCTGAAAACACTGCACACTTCAGCTGGCCGGACAGCTGACAAGAAAACTAGTACACTGTAAAAAAATCATTTAAAAAGTTGACTCAACTTGAAATTGTACGGCAACTTGCTGCACAGTTTCTTTTTGAGTTGATTCAACATAAATCAAGTCAAGTACAGTTGTCAAGTACAGTTAAACTTACAGTTTAAGTTGAGCCAAAAGAAGATACTTTAAAGAATGCTGAAAACCGGTAACCATTGACTTCCATAGTAGGAAAAACAAATACTATGGAAGTCAGTGGTTACAGTTTTTCAGCATACTTCAAAATATCTTCTTTTGACTCAAAAAGATGCTGAAAACCTGTAACCATTGACTTCCATAGTATTTGTTTTTCCTACTATGAAAGTCAATGGTTACCGGTTTTCAGCATTCTTTAAAGTATCTTCCTTTGTGTTTAACAGAAGAAAGAAACTCATAAATGATTGGAAAAACTTGAGGGAGAGTAAATAGTAAGTGAAGTTTCATTTTTGGGTGAACTGTCCCTTTAAGTACATTATATTTATATTTTGATGTAAGTACATTGTAGTTAAGGCCACTTAATATGAAGTGTGATGTTTTATTTGATGATTGAAGAGAAGATCACTATACAGTCAACACTAATTGAGATGCACTAGAATGTACACTGTAAAAAGTTGACAACTTAAAATGGTACAGCAACTTGCTGCACAGCTTCTTTTTGAGTGGATTCAACATAAATCGAGTCAAGTACAGAACTTGGATTAAAAGTTGAGTCGACTGAAAAAAAAATCTGTGCAGCAAGTTGTCATACAATTTTAAGTTGAGTCAAAAGAAGATACTTTAAAGAATGCTGAAAACAGGTAACTATTGAACTCCATAGTAGGGAAAACAAATACTATGGAAGTCAGTGGTTACAGTTTTCCAGCATACTTCAAAATATCTTCTTTTGACTCAACTTAAAATTGTAAGACAACTTGCTGCACAGCTTTTTGAGTTGACTCAAAGTACTTGGGCTAAAAGTTGAGTCAACTAAAAAAAAAAAAACCTGTGCAGCTAGTTGCCGTACAATTTTAAGTTAAGTCAAAAGAAGATATTTTGAAGAATGCTGAAAACCTGTAACCATTGACTTCCATTGTATTTGTTTTCCTACTATGGAAGTCAATGGTTACCAGTTTTCAGCATTCTTCAAAATATCTTCTTTTGAACATTATATTTATATTTTGACGTAAGTACATTGTAGTTAAGGCCACTTAATATAAAGTGGGACCAATGTTTTATTTGATTAATCAACAGTCAGCACTGATTGAGTTGCACTAGTATATACACTGTAAAAAAAATAAGTTGACTCAACTTAAAATTGTACGGCAACTTACTGCACAGCTTTTTTTGAGTTGACTCAACTTTTGTACTAAACTTCTGCACTTGACTCGACTTACGTTGAGTGTTTTTGCCACTTAATCTCTTTTCACATTTAATCTTTTGCCATGCTTTCAAATAGTATACTACTTTAGTATGCTTTTGGTGTGTTGACTTTGGCTAAATATAACATTTTTGCTAAATATAAAGCGCACAACATGTGTAAATCTGTAATTAAATAATAATTTATCCTGTATATAATTCTATATAATAAATGAATGTGTTATATATAGGCGGCATGGTGGCTCAGTGGTTAGCACTGTGGCCCAGAAGCTCGCTGGTTCGAGTCCCGACTGGGTCAGTTGGGATTTCTGTGTGGAGTTTGCATGTTCTCCCCGTGTTGGCGTGGGTTTCCTCCGGGTGCTCCGGTTTCCCCCACAGTCCAAACACATGCGCTATATGGTAATTGGGTGAACTAAATTGTCCGTAGTGTATGAGTGTGTGTGTGAATGAGTGTGTATGGGTGTTTCCCAGTACTGGGCTGGAAGGGCATCCACTACGTAAAACATATGCTGGAATAGTTGGTGGTTCATTCCGCTGTGGCGACCTCTGAAATAGAGACTAAGCTGAAGGAAAATGAATGAATGAATGTATTATATATGTCACTTGAGTGCATTTAAAATGTTTCAATTTAATATTAGTGCTGTTTTAAAGTGCATATTAATCATCCTGTTTTAATAATCTTTTGTCGTGCTTTAAATAATTACACTTATTTTGATGTGTTGACTGACAAAGTACTAAAGTGCATGACAATTATTCTAACTATGTCGCTTTATTCAATTACATTTAATGTGGCACAGCATAAAGCATAGACTGCAGCAGCTTTCTAGCCTGATTTTTTTTTCTTTTCTTAAAAAGCTCCAGAAGCCCTGATGTGAATGAGCAAATTATTCTGGAAGCGGAAATAAGGTGCCCTGACAGGAAAAGTAAATCACTTGTGGTAATAAATTCATGACCCAAAACTTCCTCCATTGCCTCCCTAATGTGGAATCGTTTTCCCGGAGGCAAAAAAAAAGCCTGTTTGATGCTGCGATAAAGATTGATGCGAAAAAAAACTCAATTGCATGTGTTGGAGTCTTCACAGAGAGACAAACACCAAATTACTAAATGTTTCCTTTGAGCAAACGCAGCAATCGTATCTAAAAAAACAACAACAGAGCTTTAACAGCAGATTACTACTGTTTAAAAGCATCCAACAAACCTCCTTTGTGAAGGTCTCAGAGATATGAAGCTGAATGGAGGAACTCATTTTTGCGGCCCCTTTGAAAACTGAACTTTGCTCATCCAAACGGCCCCTGCAGCTGTTTTAATGAAGCGAACAGTGTTATCAGAGACAGAGAGAGAGGAAAGGAGCAAGATGTCAATACTTTGACTCTCCCCGTAGTTTTTCCCACTGGATTAATCCAGAAAAAACTGAATCAAGGCACTAACATGCATGTTGCTTACATGCTTTAACAAGTTGCTAATAAACAAGTTTACGTTGATAGTATGTTTTAACATATTGCTAGCATGTTTTAGCATGTTTAATAGAGTTGTTAGTGTGTTTATTGAATTGCAACCATTGTTAGCATGTCTTTCTAGCTTGTGTAATGATGCTTATGTGTTTAGTCAAGTTGCTAGTAAACAAGTTTACATTGATAGTATGTTTGAACATATTGTTAGCATGTTTTAGCATGTTATTAGCATCTTTTAAAGTGCTAGTATGTGTTATCGTTAATAGCGTTTTTTTTTAATTGCCACCATGGTTAACGTGTCTTTCTAGCTTGTTAAATGATGCTTACATGTTTTGTCAAACAAGTTTACATTTATAGTATGGTCTAACATATTGTTAGCATGTTTTAGCATATTATTAGCATGTTTTAAAAAGTTGTTAGTATGTTTTAATGCTGCTAGCGAATTTATTGAATTGCTACCATTGTTAGCATATGTCTTTCTAACTTGTTAAATGATGCTTATACGTTTTGTCAAGTTGCTAATAAACAAACTTACTTTTATAGTATGTTCTAACTTATTGCTAGCATATTTTAGCATGTTATTAGCATGTTTAAAAGAGTTGTTGGTATGTTTTAATGCTGCTAATGAGTTTATTGAATTGTTAACGCTGTTAGCATGTCTTTCTAGCTTTTTAAATGATGTTTTCAAGTTTAGTCAATTTGCTAATAAACAAGTTTACATTTATAGTATGGTCTAACATATTGCTAGCATGTTTTAGCACGTTATTAGCATGTTTTAAATGGTTGTTAGTATGATTTATTGCTGCTAGCATTTATTGAATTGCTACCATTGTTAGCAAGTCTTTCTAGCTTGTTAAATGATGCTTACATGTTTTGTCAAACAAGTTTACATTTATAGTATGTTCTAACATATTGCTAGCATGTTTTAGCACATTTT
>CAIGQV010019101.1:1650067-1671918 GCA_903798115.1 Danio jaintianensis
TGTAAATCAGCTTCAACATTGCAGCAGTCAGAGCTGTTGATCTCGAGACGCTCAGGTCAATGTGTGTGAGATTGTTTCTGTAAAGATATATAGTATATTTACAGTATTTGAAATGTAAATGCTGGTATATTTATGAGAAGTAAAGATCTGCATGGACAGGAGAGTCAGATTTGTTTCAGAGTTCCTCCTGTTGACCAGCACATATTCAGTTCCAGAAGGCAGGCGGTGTAATTATTCTGTCTTATGAGATCCATATGTGACCTCGTTCCAAGGCAATGTTGCATGTGTCCCTCAGGGAAAAGACAATCCCAGAAAAGTCTAAATCCATGTAGAACATTAAATGTAATAGAATATATATATATATATTAGTGGGGTTTTTTTACGTTCAAGTATTTTTATTAACTTTTGCAAACTCTGGGTAACTAAATCAGAAACTTTACATAATTGTTTTTTTTACATAAGAAAATAGTCCTACATTGTAAACAAATGCTTTTCTTGTCTTGTTTCTAGTCCAAATATCTAAATATTCTAGACAAGCAAACAATATTGTCCTGTTTTCAGAAATAATTCATTCACTCATTCATTCTCCCTTTATTTATCAGGGGTCGCCACAGTGGAATGAACCGCCAACTTATCCAGCATATGTTTTACACAGCGGATGCCCTTCCAGCTGCAACCTAGTACTGGGAAACACCCATACACACTCATTCACACTCATTCACACACACACACACACACACACTCATACACTACGGCCAATTTAGTGCTTCAATTCCCCTATAGCGCATGTGTTTGGACTGTGGGGGAAACCGGAGCACCCGGAGGAAACCCACGCCAACACGGGGAGAACATGCAAACTCCACACAGAAACACCAATTGGCCCAGCCGGGGCTCGAACCAGCGACCTTCTTGCTGTGAGGCCACAGTGCTAACCACTGAGCTACCGTGTCATCCTTCAGAAATAATAAGTAACAATAATGAGTCAATATCAAGCTGATATATTATGCCCCAGCCGACCAGCTTCTCTCACGGACCCGCACGAGAAAGACATTAATATTCACAGAAATACACACGTCGGCCTCAGATTTCCGATTTACATATGAAAAAATATGCCCCAGTAACAAATGAGATTGTCAAAAATGTACAAGCTGCCCTCTAGTGCAGGTGTTTAAACAAAAACTGCAAGACAACGTAGTCCAGGGTACATATTTGTCGGTTCTCCAAAATGTAGCTCTGGGCACATATTTCCAATGAGTCTGGGTTGAGAAAATGCTTCTTGATTTAAGACATTTTAAATATTTGGACTAGAAACAAGATAAAAACTCTAAGAAATGCATTTTTTTGCAGTCAGTCTGTGCTTTTAAGCCGTTTGGTGAGCAGGACCTGATTAAGTCCGATCAGACCGCTGGCTTTTCTGAGCCTGTCCTTCATACATCTCAGCATGAGTCCTGAAAGCAGGTCCAGATCTGTGCGTTTCGGTATTCAGCAGCGGAGATGAAGTGCTGATAAAACACAGTTTGACCCAAATCTCAGCTGAGAGTTCTCGTCATGTCCAATAACCGGCGCCTCCCATTACGACCAGAGCACACAGAAAGATTCAGAAATCAATAATCACATTTCTTTTCTTTTTTTCACTTCAAATTTTTGCTGGAGATCAAAGCTCTGGCAGATCTGAGTCACCAATGATTATTTGTCTCATTTTTAATTTTGCTTTTTTTGGCAGTCTATGGGAGGCACGGTGGCTCAGTGGTTAGCGCTGTCGCCTCACAGCAAGAAGGTCGCTGGTTTGAGTCCCGGCTGGGTCAGTTGGCATTTCTGTGTGCCGGCTGGGTCAGTTAGCGTTTCTGTATGAAGTTTGCATGTTCTCCTCGTGTTGGATGAACTAAATTGGCCGTAGTGTATGAGTGTGTGTGTATGTGTGTGTATAAACATATGCTGGAATAGTTGGCGGTTCATTCCATGATAAATAAGGGTCTGAATGAATGAATGAATGAATGAATGAATGAATGAATGAATGAATGAATGAATGAATGGTAGTCATGCGAAAACACGGTGTAATTTCCGTTTATCCTCTCTTTTGTTTTTGCATGCATGCTTTTGGGGCTGATAATTGAATCTCTCGTCTCCGGCTGATGGATTTCCAGCACAAGAGTTTGTTAGCAAAAAAAAAACAGCCTCTGAAATCTATAATCACATTTATTTATTTTTGTTTTCACTTCAAATTTTTGCTTGAGATCACAGCTCTGGCGAATCTGAGCCACTGTCACAATCACCAGCGATTCAGCCTGTGCAGATCGCTGAAGAACTACAAATCTGCCACTTTCATGAACTACAAACGCCATCACGCACTTCACTCACACACCTGGCCCAGATCCCCCTTGATTGCAAACACACACACAGCTGAGGCAGTTCAGGATTAATCAGGTAGACTATAAACACAGCACACACACACACACATCATTGCTGAGTCTTGTTATACTGTTTTGTAAATATTACGATGCTTTTCCCTTCCCTTGCCATGTTTGCTTTGTTTCTTTGTTTACGTAGTTTGCCGCCTGTACTGACCATTCGCTAGTGGTGGGCAAAGTGAGGCTTTATGAAACACTGAAACAGTCGAAGCAAACGTGTTGAAGCTTCAAAACATTTTGAAACCTGTCTCTACAGTGACACCTAGTGGTTATTTTTTATGTATTGCTCTGGAACGGCTTCAGCAAAGAAACAGTTAAGCAAATTGAGGTATTAAACCCCACGTTGTAGAGTTGAGGTTTCCAGTGATTTGGTGAAGCGGTGAGAGTTCAAGACTAGCATGCAGAGATAACGGGTTCGAATCCAGGGAGATGCAGCTATAGATGTTAGTTTTTAATGCTCTGTTCTTGTAACGTGTTTTGTTTTAACATTGCTCTGACGTCCGAATGAACACTTTGTGAATAAATATGTCTTGTTTTGGTCATAAAAAATTAACACATCAAGTCATAATTTATGAGTATTTGTACAAGTCAGGATTCAAACTCTGGCCATTTGCAGCACGGTTACTCTGTGCACACGCATGGTCCACAAGGCTACATGTGATAGAGTTTTTTTTCTGACCCTGTCAGTCAAACACAGATTCGCCAGGTCTCGAAACGCTTCTGAAATGACCGATGCTTTAAATCGCTTTAGTCACGTGGTGTTTCTGGTGTTTCGAAACACCCTAGTCATGTGACCTGGGTGTTTCAGATCATGCTTCGGTGCAGTGTTTCGAAACACTTGCGCTTTGGGATCTCGACACTGTGTCGAAACGCCAGTTTCACGTCAGTCATCCCGACCATTCGCCCGTTTACCGGCCACACTTTGGATTACTCTGCATACACCTGTTTGCACCTGTTTTTTAACCTGCTTGCTAGACGATTCTCTTAATAAAACTGCAATTGGATCCTCAACTCTGCTGTCCAGCATCCTCACATGACAGTCACGAATGATTGCCTCCATATTTTTAATTTTGCTTTAATTTTGTCAGTCTGTGAAAACTGTGAAGTCTGTGCGTAGTGCAATCATTTAATTTGTGTTTATCCTCTCTTTTGTTTTTGCATGCATGCTTTTGGGGCTGATAATTGAATCTCTCGTCTCCGGCTGATGGATTTCCAGCACAAAAAGTTTGTTAGCAATTTGACCTGCACGGCTCAGATCTGCGGCTCATCTGATCTGCGTCAATCTACATTCAGCTTCGTTTCTTCCATTACTCGCAGGTTGTTTCATCCCTGCTCGTCTGTCATCGCTTTCGCTTTCAGCTTTCGCTTGGATGCCTGGGACGGCTGTCCAATTTTACGGCTGGCTACTCTTCTGCTGTTTGCGTCGGACGCTTTTCTAAACGCTCCTTCAGATGGGCTTTTGGCGCCTGAGTGGAAATGAGAGATGTTGCTGGCGTTTTTCAGGGTTTTTAAGCTTGCTTGTGTGAGAAACCACAGCAGTAGATAAGACTCAGTCGCTTATCGGGAGTCGCTTTATTTGTTTGCTTGTTTGTATCATTTATTTATTTAGATATTTATCACCATTGAATATGCACTCAGAAATTTTCCTCATAAAACACACACACACAGAAATAAAATGTTTAAAATTATTTGCACCCTCATAAGATCCTAAAAGCTTCCAAATGTTTATTTTATTTATTTTTTAAATATATTTGATAAGTCTAGAGAACTTGAAGATTACTATTATGGTTTTCTTAATTTGTCTTACATTTAATTAGCTTTTTTTAGATATATTTCTATTAACAAAATTATAATGAGTCTTTTTTTTGTTGAAAATAACACTTTATCAAGCAATAGTGTTTTAAAATAATCAAAAGTGATTTTTTATCATGTATAATTGTTAAAAATAAAATAATTGTATTAATTGAAAAAAATATAAGCATGGGTATCACGGTGGCGCAGTGGGTAGCACGACCGCCTCACAGCAAGAAGGTTGCTGGTTCGAGCCTCAGCTGGGTCATTTGGCATTTCTGTGTGGAGTTTGCATGTTCTCCCCGTGTTGGCGTGGGTTTCCTCCGGGTTCTCCGGTTTCCCCCACAGTCCAAAGACATGCTGTATAGGTGAATAGGGTAAGCTAAATTGTCCGTAGTGTATGTGTGTGAATAAGTGTGTATGGATGTTTCCCAGTGATGGGTTGCAGCTGGAAGGGCATCCACTGCGTAAAACATATGCTGGATAAGTTGGCGGTTCATTCCGCTGTGGCGACCCCAGATTAATAAAGGGACTAAGCCGAAAAGAAAGAGAATGAATGAATGAATATATAAGCACAACTGTTCACAGTAATAATAATGGAATGTTACTTGATTATCAAATAGGCATATTAGGAATATATTTTATTTTGCAATAATATTCAGAAATCTATTTTAAATTAATAACATTTCTTTTT
Source organism: Danio jaintianensis (assembly GCA_903798115.1). Classification (NCBI taxonomy): domain Eukaryota; kingdom Metazoa; phylum Chordata; class Actinopteri; order Cypriniformes; family Danionidae; genus Danio; species Danio jaintianensis. The sequence goes on from CAIGQV010019101.1 coordinate 1,654,961, forward strand.
ATTTTGATGTTTGATCAGCACAGGATATTATATAAAGGCTGTAAATTGTGTGTGTTGGTATTTGCTGGCAGTCGTCAGCATAACAGGGATCTTAAATTACCTATTAGCATCCAAACTGGCCTCTCACACACACTGACCTCCTGATTCCGGGAGTGTGTGATAACGTGTGTGTGTGTGTGTGTGTGTGTGTGTGTGTGTGTGTGTGTGTGTGTGTGTGTGTGTGTGTGTGTGTGTCAAGTTCCCCTGCAGCACTCAATGAACTCATTGTTACGTCCCTTGTCCTCCGCTTCGACCCCTCGGCCCTTATGAGGGTCCAAACACACACCTGTCAACCCGCGTCTGCACGGATATCAGTCCATACACTCTGCACAACCCCTGGAGTTTATTGGAAACACACACTCTCAAATGTTTACACACACTCTCACTCACACACATATGCATATGCGCGCGCACAAACACACACACGCACGCACACACACGCACGCACTCAATCATTCATTTACATCATTCATTTGCACTCACACATACATGCATACACATTTATGCTTACACACACACACACACAAACACACTTACTCACACACGCACATACATGCATACACATTCATGCTTACATACACACACACTCACTCACGCACACTCATTCAGTCATACACACACATATGCATACACATTCATTCTTACTCACACACACACACACTTACTCACACATGCATATACATTCATGCTTACACACACTCACACACACTCAATCATTCATTCATTCACTTGACATACATGCATACACATTCACACACACACACAGACACACACACACAGAAACACATACACACATATTCACACACAAACACACATACTGATTCACACGCATACACATACATACACACTCATTCAGTCATACACACACATATGTGCATACACATTCATGCTTACACACACACACACACACACACACACACTCAATCATTCATATATTCACTCGCACATGCACGCATACACATACATGCACACACATAATGACACACACACAGACACACACATACACACAAACACATACACTCATATTCACACACACACACACACACGCACACACACAGAAACACAGACACATATTCACACACAAATACATACATACACACGCACACACACAACATGAACTTCCACATCAGGAGCAGATTGAAGGGAAGGTCAGTGGAAACACGATCAGCCAATTCCCTCCTGCTCTCTGGGGCTTTTCCACACATTCCTGCCGTGTATTATTCAGTCTCTCCTGCCCGTCAACGTCGGACTCTGCAGCCCAGATCTGCTTTCATCAATACACGAGCCGGAGAACAGGGAGAAAAAAGATCATCCGCGGCTTCAGCAATCCTGCGGAATCTCCGGCTCGTCCCGTTCGGGTGAAGCTCGTCCACGTGTGTTTGTGAGATGCTGGTTTTTCAGTGCATGACGGGTACAGATGTAACTCACAAACGTCTGATGGTAAACGCTGATGGAGTTTCGTCCTCTGTGGAGATCCAGCGTTACGCCAGAGACATCGCCCGCACAATTTTACCCTTCACTGGCTTTTATATGGAACTGTATGTGTGTGTGTGTGTGTGTGTGTGTGCGCGTGTGTGCGTGTGTGTGTGTGTGCGTGTGTAATCATTGAACGATTCGCAGGGAAGTGTCATTACCATAATCATATTTCAACAACACGCACACACACACACACTGCTATCTTTCTGCTTCCTCTCCATAGCTGTAATGTTGTTTTACTGTAGAGACTGTACATTCTCTCCTCTACCCCTAAACCAACCCTCACAAGAAACAATCTGCATTTTTACATCTTTAAAATACTCCATTCTGCCTGATTTATGAGCCGTTTCCAAAAAAAATGTCCCAACAAGGTCAACATGTACTGGTGTTGCTATACTTGCGGGGACATTTGGTCCCTACAACATGAGGAATACAAGATATACACACACACACACAGGTTTGTTTTTGTACATTGTGGGGCTATTCCATAGGTTTCTTTTGTTTTTATACTGTATATTTTTTAATATCTATATATCTACATTCATTTTCTTTTCGGCTTTGTCCCTTTATTAATCAGGGGTCGCCACAGTGGAATGAACCGCCAATTTATCCAGCATATGTTTTACGTAGTGGATGCCCTTCCAACCCAGTACTGGGAAACACCCATACACACTCATTCACACACACTCATACACTACGGACAATTTAGTTCACCCAATTCCCCTATAGCGCATGTGTTTGGACTGTGGAAGAAACCGGAGCACCCGGAGGAAACCCACGCCAACACGGGGAGAACATGCAAACTCCACACAGAAATGCCAACTGACCCAGCCGAGGCTTGAAGCAGCGACCTTCTTGCTGTGAGGCAACAGTGCTACCCACTGCGCCACCGTGACGCCCCTTTATACCGATATGATATTTTTATTTATTGCCCTACCCCAACCCTAACACCTTACAGGAAATGGTGTCCAGGGGCAGTCGTGGCCTGGTGGTTAGAGTGTTGGACTCGTGATCCGAAGGTTGCTGGTTCGATACTCGGTACCAGCGGGAATTGGGGTTGGTGGGAGTGAATGACCAGCACTCTCCACCACCCTCAATACCACGACTGAGGTGAGTCCCTTGAGCAAGGCACCGTTCCCCCCAACTGCTCCCCGGGCGCCGCAGCATGGCTGCCCACTGCTCCGGGTGTGTGTTCACGGTATGTGTGTGTTCACTAACTGTGTGTGTGCACTTGGATGGGTTAAATGCAGAGCACAAATTCCAAGTATGGGACACCATACTTGGCCACACTACACTTCACTTCACTTCACTTCACTTAACAAACTCATTCTATATGATTTATTCTGCCTGATCTCTGAAACTTAACTATTTTACTTTTTGTCAGTTTAGTTTAGTGGCTAATTTGCATTAATTCACACAAGTTCATTCGTACTAAAATGTAAAATTTTTAACAGGAGGCGTGGAACCAAACCCCACCCCTAAAGCCAACCGTCATTGGGGGATGAGCAAATCGTACTAAAATCTACGAATGAGATCGTACAAATTCATACGAATTAACCACTAAATGAAAAAGTTACGAATTGCTGTGAGATGGATTTATTTATATTATTTATATATAAGTCTTTTGACATCAGCAATACACCATTACCTTGTAATACACTGGTGCGTTCACACCAGACGTGGACGAAGCGTCAACCCTGAGTGATTTACATGTTAAGTCAAGGCAAAGATGCAAATAGACATCCTGCGGTGCGAATGAAGCGGCGCAAGTTGAGCATTTTGCACGTTCGATGTGATTAACGCGCAAATTGCTCGAGTTGGAAAATCTGAACTTCAGCGGACATTCACGCCGCGTTAACCAATCAGGAGCTTTCTCTTATAGGGGCGTGATTATGACATAGTGCCTGTTGTTGGTGTTCCGAGGGAAGATCCTACTGCCGACACTGGACAACAGTTCATCAAACTGGGCTTTGCTCAGTCAGAAGCACCGCTGAATGCCTCCATCATCCAGGTATTGTTTCTGGAGGAGTTGATGAACTCACAGAGCTGCTGCACCTCTGAAAGGATCTAGTGGACTCGAACAAACCTTTTCAGCCTTCCTAAAGCACATAAAGCAGTTACTTTCTCAATAAAATCCATGTTAGCCATTTAGCAACGAACCTAGAATCACAGGGCAGACAGATGCCCTGCTCATGATGCGAATCCGTGTCTATTGTGAAGTGAATTCGACACATGAAGCGAATGACACGCGAATGAAGCGAGTAAACTCAAAATGTTCACGCGTCTATTTACGCTACTTTAACTAATTTAAGTTAATCATGTTTCAACTACAATTTCTGAGTTTTGCAAAGCTTAACTTAATATGTATATTTATAGTTAATTAATTGATGAAAGTACAATACAATGACAAATACAAATGTTTATTCGATTCAACTAAAAAATTTAAAGCGGTAAGCGTTTTTTTACAGTGTACCTGTGTCATACCCATGTCATTATACACATTTGTGTCCTGATATGTCACAGAAATGCACAGACACACACACACAGACACACACACACACACACACACAGACTGCTGCAGAAAACTCAGTTAAATCAGAAAAAGCAGCATTTTTAAGATACACTGAAGCTGCAGTGCGAATTTCAGTGGACGTCCACTCTCAGGATAAACAACAGAAAGAGGAACAAGTCAGAAAGTCAACCGAAGCGAGTCAAAGATCTCAAAAACTCCATCTACTACGTGTCCAACAACACAGTGTTCGATAGGAATCTCTCTCTTTGTTTCTCTCTCTTTTATATCTCTCTCTGTGTCTGTCTGTCCACTGAGTGCTGTGTGCTTTCTCTGTTTGTGCTCCTGGATGAAACAGCAGCTGAATAACAATCATCCTGCTGTTTTTTCCGGGCTGAATGAGTCTCCCGACGCTCGCAGCATCCAGGCTGTGAAATTAGGAGCGAACACGGACTTCTCTTCTCGCTTTCATCCAGCCGGCGCTAAAAAAGGTTCAGATCACTTTTACTGTCAGGCTGACGGAGGCTGAGAACGGTGAGTGAACGTATAAAACGCATATTCATCAGGGACTGCATATCACTCAATAGACATAAACTGTTGATGTAATCTAATTTAATTATGACACACATTTCCACTCATTTGTGGAATTATTCTCTCTTCTGGCTGCCTCACACTATTTTTTCTTTTTCTGAAGGTCTAGATAACACCATCGTGGAGTTTTGTTTTTATTATTTCAGCAAATAAGATTGTAAAATACACTACCTGACAAAAGTCTTGTCGTGGATCCCAGCTGTAAGAGCAACAAATAATAACTTGACTTCTAGTTGATCATTTGGAAAAGTGGCAAAAGGGAGATTTTTCCCATGAATCATCTGTTGAACTGCATTATAATCATCACAAATACTGCAGAAGACCTACTGGAACCCGCACGGACCCAAGATTCTCACAGAAATCAGTCAAGTTTGGTGAAGGAAAAATCATGGTTTGGGGTTACATTCAGTATGGGGGCATGCGAGAGATCTGCAGAGTGGATGGCAACATCAACAGCCTGAGGTATCAAGACATTTGTGCTGCCCATTACATTACAAACCACAGGAGAGGGCAAATTCTTCAGCAGGATAGTACTCCTTCTCGTACTTCAGCCTCCACATTAAAGTTTCTGAAAGCAAAGAAGGTCAAGGTGCTCAGGATTGGCCAGCCCAGTCACCAGACATGAACATTATTGAGCATGTCTGGGGTAAGATGAAGGAAGAGGCATTGAAGATGAATCCAAAGAATCTTGATGAACTCTGGGCGTCCTGCAAGAACGCTTTCTTTGCCATTCCAGATGACTTTATTAATCAGTGATTTGAGTCATTGCAGAGATGTATGGATGCAGTCCTCCAAGCTCATGGAGTCAGACACAATATTCATTCTTCTTCCACTGCACCATGACTTTATATTCTATACTGGACATTATTTCTGTTCAGTGACAAGACTTTTGTCTCAGCAAGGTCAGACCTTACTGTCCTCATTAAATCATTAAAAATCAAGGCATGATCATATTTTATTTTGCTCAAATAAGTGTAATCTAGGCTGCACGGTGGCGCAGTGGGTAGCACGTTCGCCTCACAGCAAGAAGGTCGCTGGTTCGAGCCTCGGCTGGGCCAGTGGGCGTTTCTGTGAGGAGTTTGCATGTTCTCCCCGTGTTGGCGTGGATTTCCTCCAGGTGCTCCGGTTTCCCACACAAGTCCAAAAACATGTGCTATAGGTGAATTGGGTAGGCTAAATTGTCCGTAGTGTATGTGTGTGAATGAGTGTGTTGGGATGTTTCCCAGTGATAGGTTGCAGCTGGAAGGGCATCCGCTGTGTAAAACATATGCTGGATAAGTTGGCGGTTCATTCCGCTGTGGCGACCCCAGATTAATGGAGGGACTAAGCCGAAAAGAAAATGAATGAATGAATGAAAGTGTAATCTAGAGGCCTTTGCCTTTCATATAAGCCACTTCTGATACCAAATGATCAACTAGAAGTCAAGTTATTATTTGTATAGGCCAAGTTATTATTGGATACGCGACAAGACTTTTGTCAGCTAGTGTATGATTTGTTGTACTCTCCCATTCACTGCGCTCTAAGTTTACCAACTATGATGACTAAGAAACCCGGAAATGTGAAAAAAGTCCATATTTTTTGTGTCTGTGGTGGTGATGGGGGAGGGGGCAGGGGGGGTTTAGAGACAGATGGCTGTCAGCAAGAGGGATGCGGAGCGAGTGCCAGCAGAAACGGAGATCTTCTTCATCCTCCTCCTCATCCTCACGGGGGACTGAGCAAACGCGGACGTGTTTCCTTCACATCACGCATCGCTATGGAAACAGATCTCAGCATCTGCCATCAATCACAGACATGTAACCACGGGAACACCCAGGTGTCCGACGATCACCTGAGGAACGCGGATGGAGAGACTCGGAAAAAAATTACACCGAGACTCTTAGACTGCTGCGAAAACACACACAGGACTGAACTGCAGTCCGCTAGACAGAATTATTCACCCTCCTGTGAATTTTTTTTTCTTTTTCTAATATTTCCCAAATGATGTTTAACAGATTCAGGAATTACTCACAGTATTTCCTATAATATTGTTTCTTCTGGAGAAAGTCTTATTTGTTTTATTTCGGCTAGAATAAAAGCAGTTCTTAATTGTTTTAAAGCCATTTTAAGGTCAATATTATTCGGCCCCTTCAGCAATATTAGTTTTGGATTGTCTCCAGAACAAACCACTGTTATACAATGACTTGCCTATTTACCCTAACTTTACCCTAATTAACCTAGTTAAGCCTTTAAATGTCACTTTAAGCTGAATACTAGTATCTTGATACCTAGTAAAATATTATGCACTGTAGTGTTGTCACGATACTGGAATTCGGTACCAATCGATACTGAAATTTTAAAAACGTCCATTTCCCGCTAACATTTACATAAACAGCGCTGATTGGCCATTGTGTTCACGTGCTCAACTGAAATGACTGTGATTGGCCGTGAAGGTCATCAGTTCACCGAACTCACCGCTGTTTACTGAGTGTAACCACAGATACAGGAACACTGGAGCATTTTAAAAGTCACGTCTATCAGCTGGTTTGTCTATAAGCTGACATAAGGCTTTAAAACGCTCCAGTGTCCCTGTATCTGTGGTTACACTCAGTAAACAGCGGTGAGTTCGGTGAACTGATGACCTTCACGGCCAATCACAGTCATTTCTGTTGAGCACATGAACACAACGGCAAATCAGTGCTGTTTAAAAATGTGCTCAATAGCGCTCAAATGTTAGCGAGAAATGGAATAATGTACTGTCATTATGGCAAAGATAAAAGAATCTTCCAAAATGTAGCCTAATACATTCTATGTTAGTGTAAATTGAATGTAATTAGTTACATTACAATATTACTGTCTCTGAAATGACAATATTTTTGTATTTCTTTTCAGTTACTCTCACCAAAATAACCATGGAAGTATAAGATTACATTTGCAAACATTCATTTTGCCATTAATTGTAATTATTCACTGAGATTTGCAGGAACACTGCAGAAATGCTTTTCTTACTTAGAGTTTTTGTGTTGTTTCTAGTCCAAATATCTAAACATTGTTAAATCAAGAAGCTTTTACTGGACAAGCAAAAAATATTGTGTTGTTTTCAGAAATAATGAGTCAAAATTAAGTGAGTTTTTCCTTAAAACAAGCTAAATAATCTGCCAAGGGGGAAAGTACAGTAATTTTTTGTCAAAAGCGAAAACAAGATTATTTTGCTCCTCCCCCCATTGGCAGATTATTTTGCTTGTTTTAAGGGAAAACTCACTAAATTTTGACATTTTATTCTTTAAAACAAGACAATAGTTTTCGCTTGTCCAGAAAATGCGTCTTGATTTAAGATTTTTTAGATATTTGGACTAGAAACAAGATGAAGTAAGAAAAGCATTTTTGCAGTGGACATTACAGTAAAAAGTAATATACTACTGTAATCACGTTACCTTTGTAATGAATTACTCCCGACACTGATTACAAATGAGCAACTTTGGTCAGATTAAATTCAAATTGCAAAGAGATGAAGCTGAACTCTCTATGCCAAAAAAAAAAAAATGCATCGCTTTATAAACAGATGCAGATTTCAGAATCATTAGAGTCTATACCTCAAACAGGACTTATCTTTGCAAACACCACTAATCACAGCACAGGCTCATTCTGAATGCGTACCCCCGTATACATTTCTGGAAATTGTGAATTATGTAGCCAGAGCTACGTATGGCTGCATTTCGTCTTTAAAACGAACGCTACGGGCCAGTTTGACGCCGTTCCTTTTCGCGCTTACCAGCTGACCGCTTACCTCCGTGTGGACGGCTTTCAGCTGGTACCAGTTTGCCCAGTGGCTCGCTGTGTACGTTGGAGGCTTTGAGACACAGAGCGGAGTTGACCGTGACGACGGGGTTCGAGTTCAGCGAAGAACGGTTCCAGAAAGTGGGTAAGACAAAAACAAAAGCCAAAAAATAAAATAAACAAGTAAATAACAGGGTGAGAATGTGGTAAAATCAGTCAGTCAGTCAGTCAGTTTTACAGCGGCCTCTGGTGGATTTACGTGAGAACAGCAGGCGCGAATGGCCCTCGCAAGAGAAATTTGAGATCTGAAAAAGCGTACACAGCGGCCTCTGGTGGATTCGCGAAAACAAAAACTGCAAAAAACATAGCTCCTGGAACATATTTGGTGCTCTCCAGAAATGTATATAGGGGTACGTAATCATAATAAGCCTGGGTTGACTAATCAACAGAGATCACAAAAACAGCCTGTATTTGTTATTTATCAAAAAAAACATACCTCATATACACTGCAAAAAAAAAAATTTCTTACCTAGAGTTTTTTTCTTGCTTCTAATCCAAATATCTAAAAATCCTTTAATTAATTCTGAATATTCAAAAAATATTGTCTTGTTTTCAAAAATAAAAAGTTAAAATTATGTTAAAACAAGCAAAATATCCTGCCAATGGTGTGAGCAAAATAATATTACTTTCGCTTTGAAATAGCATTATTTTGCTTCTCCTGTTGGGAGATTATTTTGCTTGCTTTAAGGTAAAAACTCACTTCATTTTGACACAATAATTCTGAAAACAAGAAATATTTTGTACTTGTCCAGAAAATGCTTCTTGATTTAAGAATGTTTAGATATTTGGACTAGAAACAACACCAAAACTCTAAGTAAGACAAGCATTTTTGCAGTGCATTAAAAAGTTAGAAGTCCTATTGCATTGGGCTATACTTGTCAAATACAGAAATACTGCTCTCGAATGATGTTTTGTTTCTTTCTGAATAAGTGCATGGCACTAAAAGCACATTCTGCCATTATGCCTTCATAACAGTGTAACAGAAACGAGTGCTCTCTTTCCATTTAGGCTTTCAGATTTCCGACAACATGAAGACGTGAAGGTTTCAGCGCTGCACAGAAATGCACATGCCAAGCCAGATCAATGGCCTGAAAGCACTTGTGCACAATTAAAAGCGTCTTCAAGCGGCTTTTTCCTGTCTGGATTTCAGTCAGTGTGTCAAAGATGCGAGCGGGTTGTTGACGTGACGTTGCATTTTCACTGTCACACATGACAAAAAATGCTGAATATAATTAGTATTGTCATCATTTAAAATGCAGTAAATGGTTAAAAATGTCTTGTTATAAAAAAAAACGGCTGTGTTGTAACATGTAGGACGTATTTAAAGGTCCCATGAAAATAAAATAAAGATTTTTAGATGTTAGTATCAGTATTGTTAGTTTTTAGGGTATTTATAAGCTTGTGTGCCCCAAAGCAGTGACAAAATTTGCGTTTAGAAGATATAAAACTGATATAAACATGTAAAGCTTGCAGTTTGTCACTTTCACCTAAATGGATCAATGGTTTTATTCACATCAACTCATACTTGCAACCCAGGCTCATTCTGAAAACGTAGCCCTATATACATTTCTGGAGAGCGTCAAATACGTCCCAGGAGCTACGTTTTTTTTGCAGTTTTTGTTTTTTTCGCGAATCCACCAGAGGCCGCTGTGTACGCTTTTTCAGATCTCAAATTTCTCTCGTGAGTGCCATTCTCGCCTGCTGTTCTCGCATAAATCCACCAGAGGTCACTGTCGACTGACTGACTGACTGACTGAGCGATCGACTAACCACCCCCACCCACCCACTTCCCTAAACCCAACCAATAGTGTTTTCAAAAGCAATCAAGAAAAAGAAAAGCCCACGCCTTATTTTACTTTTTGGCTTCTGTTTTTGTCTTACCCGCTTTCTGGAACCCTTCTTCGCCGGACTTGAACCCCCATCGTCACGGTCAACTCCTCTCTGCGTCTCAAGTCCGCCGACGTACATGTCGAGCTACCGGACAAACTGGTAACAGCGGGAAAGTGGTCTACTCGGAGATAAGTGGTCAGCTGGTAAGCGCGAAAAGGAACGTAGCCCCGTAGTGTTCGTTTTAAAGATGAAATGCAGCCATACGTACCTCTGGCTACATAATTCGCGATCTCCAGAAATGTATATAGGGCTACGTTTTCAGAATGAGCCTATGTTGCATACTTGAGTCTCTCATCAAATCTCGACCAATCAAATGCTCTCTAGCATCTGACATGCGCCGTAATCTTTCAATAAAATCTGAGCATTTGCTTCTGCTTTGGAGTGGCGGTCATTCTGTTGATGTCAATCCGAGGGTTTCCAAAGCAACTGCATATTAATAGGTTTGCTGCGTCCCAATTAGCATACTTATACTACTATTGTGAATAAAAACTACAAACTTTTGAGTGTGTCGCAGAAGTGTAACTCATTAACAGACCGTTATGTTGCTGAGTTACGTCCCCTGTCAATCATCTCCACACATCATCCACATGTCTTTCATATATAATCTACCACATTGTAGATTCAGCAGCAGGATAATCTGCCAGTCACGAGTCTTTCATGCAGAGAAATCTCCTCAGGTCTTTGGATAATTATGCATTCAGAAGTTAACGTCCAAACACATCTTTATAGAAGTTCACATTGTTGTCGCAGATGAAATATAACACAGAAAATGTCATTTAAATATTTTCCAGCAGGCTAGATATTAATTAACAGTCACACAAACAACTTTACTGAAGCCTCTCTACTTGACGGTTGGTCTCGCGCGTCCGCCATGTTTGTAGTTTATTTACATTTTTTTTCTAGCAAAAATCATTATTCTAACAAAATCTTATTAACAAAATCTAAATATTGCTTAAGGGAGTTAATAATATTGATTATTGATTCATATTGATTGAATATTGAGAGAGAGACCTGCGCTGGACTCTCTCTCTCTCTCCCTCTCCCTCCCTCTCTCTCTGATTAGAGACGTGTGTTTGGGTTATTGACCAGCAGCTGTTTGTCCCGCTGTTAGGATCTTGTATAGCGGCGTGTGTCCGGCCGGCGTGGGACAGGACGGGAGGGTGAGCACTTACTGAAATAGACTTGTATTGAGCACATCGATCTTCAAACATGACATCAACACAGCATGAAGAAGGAAATCCAGTTTCAGCTCAGAAAATGCATTTGATTTGCAAAGAGGTCAGAGCTTTTATTATTGTCTTGAATTAATGCACAGAGTATTAATTCAACAGTATACTCTTTATATGTAAACCTGAGGGTTGTCCTCCTAATATCGAGCTTAATAACAATTTTTAATTATTACAAAAAAATTCATTCATTTTCCTTCAGCTTAGTCTCTTATTTATCAGGGGTCGCCACAGTAGAATGACCCGCCAAATATTCCAACATATGTTTCACACAGCGGATGCCCTTCCAGCTGCAACCCAGTACTGGGAAATACCCATACACTCCCATTCACACACACACACACACACACACACACACACACACACACACACACACACACACACACACACACACTCATACACTACAGCCAATTTAGTTCATCAATTCCCCTATAGCGCATGTGTTTGGACTGTGGGGGAAACCGGAGCACCCGGAGGAAACCCACACCAACACGGGGAGAACATGCAAACTCCACACAGAAATGCCAACTGACTCAGCCGAGGCTTGAACCAGCAACCTTCTTGCTGTGAGGCGTCAGTGCTAACCACTGCGCCACCGTTTCTTGGAATTCAGAATTTTTCTTCAGATTTTTGGGGTTGTGAGAGGTGAGGAAAAACATCATAATCGCAATTCACAGTTTTTTCGGTTTCAGAAATCATCTTCCATAATAACAACCACAGCAAACACAACATCTGAAAACATGCCAATTCTCTGCCTTCAGTCTCAGTGACGAGTGCTCTGAAAGAACATCTACTGTCAGAGAGTCCATCTGCATTTTCATTCAGCCTGTGTGCGTGCGTGTGCGTGTGTGTGTGTGTCTCTCTCTCTCTCCACATCTCAAGTCTTTTCTCTAATCATCAGCTTCTGCTCTGGCCTTTTGGTGAGTCTTCTTGAAAAACGAGTGTGTGTGTGCGCGTGTGTGTGTGTGTGTGCATGGAAGGTGTGCATGTACCTGAATTCAAACGCAGCACCAATTAATCGTCCTCAAAAGCAATCAGAGCTTGAAACAGCCAGCTGCGCACCTCTAAACACTGTGCCCACACACACACACACTCAGATGCTCAAGAAAAAATCTTCAATGACCTTTCATCACACACGCACACAACAGATGTTGGGTTTTCATGCTTTATGGGGACACAAACACACTCTCACACACACACAAACACAGACTCTCTCTCACTTTCACTCACACACACAGTCACTTGCACACTAGCACATACACACACTGACATACACTCACTCACTTGCACATGCACACACACTCTCACACACACACGCACACACACAAACACTTACTCACACAAACACACACACGCGGACACACACAGACATACACACTCGCTCACTGGCACACACAGAAACTCACACTCACACAAACACTGTTTCTCTCTCTCACACACACACACACACACACACACACACACGCATGCACGCACGCACACAAACACTCACATGCGCACACACACACACTCAATCACTAACACACAAACGCACAGAAACACAGACACACACTCGCTCACTTGCACACACTCTTTCTCACACACACACACACACACACACAAACACACACTCTCACACACAAACACTCTCACACATGCACACAAACACACTCACTTACACACACAAACCCACTCACACACACACAAATACACACACTCTCACACACACACGCAAACCCACTCACACAAACACACACACAAACACACTCTGTTTCTCTCTCACTCACTCAAACACTCACTTACTTTCACACACACACTCTCTCTCTCTTTCACACTCACTCACACACACACTCTCTCACTTTCACACTCACACACACTGAGTTCCAGTGAGTAGTTCAGAAAGGCCGACTCGAGTTTTTCCTCTCCGAAACCCTGATAAACAGACAGAAATCTCTCAGCAGCATCTCCAGCCATTACTGAGGCTAATGGCTAATTAAATAGGTATTAACGGAGGCGCAGATGAAAGGCAAGATAACGTTTCATAACCGACGCCATCAACGAAGCCAGAGTCTCCTCAGGGAAGCCCAGCGAGCGACACATTCACATTTCACACAGCTTTTAATAAAAGGCGGGAGCGTATTAGTCAACGTGAAGCAGGTTCCTGTTCTCTGCATGTACAAAATGGACAGATTAATGCCGAGTTCAGACTGCACCATTTGTAAAGTAGTGGCATCACAGATGTTTTCACACTGCATGACTATCTGGGCTAGCGTTCCGTCGCTGCTGTGTTTACACTGCAAGATGGATCGGCGACAGAGGGTTTCACACTGCAAGACTTTACAATAGGAAGAATCGCAGACAACTTTTTCTTGGTCCACAAACTACATCTCACAACCAAAACCACGCGAGAAGTGACACTGAAGCAACATAAGGTTACGTAGCATATCTTTTGTTATCGACTACATAATGAGAAAGAAATAAATGTACTTTTGAAGGGAATTAGCAATTTCTCTCCAACTTTTTTTCATGCGACCCGGTTGTGGTATTGCTCAGATGACACGTCAAACAGACATGGGTGCTCCTGGCAAATTTACACTAGTTTTTACTCCATTTCTTGGGTCCAAGTAGACTGAAAAGAAGCCCTTAACATCTCCCGCAACCTCCTGCAGGCCTGCAGATACCCATACTAGTGGATGCTGCTCTCTCATTGGCTGTAGGTGATCTCCGATGTTATTTTCAATCAGAACACATTTCACACGGCATGATTTTGAATCGCCGACAGCTCCAGATATTTAACATGCCAAATATTAGGGCTTTGCAATTAATCGAAATTCAGTTTCGATTTCGGCTTATGAAAAAACATTAATCGAGATGAAACGATTATTGCATCATATACCGCCCCCTTTCCAGTTGTACACATTTGTTGCTCTGCAAAGCTCAGTTTCACGTGAAAATTACTAAAAGCATGTACTGCAATGTAACGTTTGCAGCACGGGATGCGCAGCATTTATTGATGTACATTCGAATCATTCATGTTTTTAAAAGCACGAAAGAGATCGCATGCTGTTGTGTGTATGCACTCAGCCTCAGAGACGAGCAGAGCACACACACATCTAAAGTCATCTAAATGTGAGCGCTTTAATGGTCAAATACATGCAAATTTGTGTCATAACGCGGTGTTTGGTGATTATTCACATTAACCCTCATTTATGTAATAAATAAATGAGTTGAGAGTCAAAAGACATGTGAAAGTGAAACCATAAATCAGATCCGTACTGCTCTTAAAGTGACAGCGCGCAATATTCCTGCTGCCGACTGTTTTTATCATTAATCAAACAACAACAGGACAAAATCACTCACTGCTCTTGACTGAAGGACTTTTGTAGATATAATTAAAAAACAAATTCTTACAGTGAAGATGCTTAAAGCACAAGTTGTTTCATATTTTTATTCTATTGTATTTATTTCCCTTTCCTTATTTACAGGGAGGAAAATAACTGTATATCCCCCCAATTTCTGTTTAATGGAAAGAAGATTTTTTTTCAACCCATTTCTAAACATAATAGTTTTAATAACTCATTTCTAATAACTGATTTCTTTTCTCTTTGCCATGATGACAGCACATAATATTTGACTACACATTTTTCAAGATACAAGCATTCAGCTTTAAGTGACATTTAAAGGCTTAATTAGGGTAATTAGGGTAATTAGGAAAGTCATTGTATAACAGTGGTTTCTTCTGCAGACAATCAAACATATATATTGCTTAAGGGGGCGAATAATATTGACCTTAAAATGGGTTTAAAAAAATTAAGAACTGCTTTTATTCTAGCCGAAATAAAACAAATAAGACTTTCTCCAGAAGAAAAAATATTATAGGAATTACTGTGAAAAATTCCTGAATCTGTTCAACATCATTTGGGAAATATTTATATTAAAAAAAAAAAAAATTCACAGGAGGGCGAATAATTTTGACTTCAACTGTATATTGTTTTGAATAATCGTCATTACAATTATGACCAAAATAATTGTGATTATGATTTTTCCCATAATTGAGCAGCCCTACCAAATATCTGACGGGTGTCAGCGACTCATCGGCGATTCACTCAGGTCGCGTCTTTGATAGTTCACACTGTAGTGTTGTCACGATACTGGAATTCGGTACCAATCGATACTGAAGTTTTAAAAACGTCCTTTTCCCACTAACATTTGAGCGCTGTTGAGCACGTTCTTTAACAGCGCTGATTTGCCATTGTGCTAACATGCTCAACAGAAATGACTGTGATTGGCCGTGAAGGTCATCAGTTCACCGAACTCACCGCTGTTGACTGAGTGTAACCACAGATACAGAGACACTGGAGCGTTTTAAAGCCATGATTCATCAGCGGATCACTCGTATGTCAGCTTATAGACAAACCAGCTGATCGACGTGACTCTGACACACTCCAGTGTCCCTGTATCTGTGGTTACAATTCAAAAGCATAAATAAATCACAAAACATGAAAGAAACGCTAATGTACAGATATATTTACAGTGTGGAGAAAGCAGATGTTGTACGTATGAATCTGCCAGCAGGGGTTAACAGGACACGAAGCCCGTACTTAACGTCGATCTTGCGCTTTTGTCACTTTCTTCCTCCGACGGGCGAATAAAAGCGCAGTTGGCGAGGGTGTGGTGTGTGACAAGAAGGTGAGAATGTTTTGGAGAAGTGTGTGACATTTAGTGAAGAGGAGGCGGTGATGTCCTACTGCGCTGCATCTGTCTGCTGCCAGATCAACCTGTGACATTTATAATCTCAATACTCCTACAGCTCCCACTATCATTCACACAAGCTGCTCTTGACATCACACACACACAACATTCAGACACATATTGAAGAATGCACCGTAAGGTAAAGTTCAAAACGCCATTGTGCTATGAAGAGAGAAGGGTAAGAAAGCCATTTGTAGGTCCATTTGCTTTTATATAACAGAGACATTGAAACAAGAAATTCCAACAGAGAAATTCAACAAGCAATTTCAACCAATAAGGGGGGTTGGGGGCATGTCCATATGTCCATCTGACCAATCACAGTGAGAGTTTATTAGAGCATGTTAGAGTCCAACAGAGAAATTCAGTTTCAACCAATGAGGAGGGTTGGGGGCGTGGCCATATGTTCATCTGACCAATCGCAGTGAGATTTTTTTGGAGCATGTTAGTGTCCAACAGAGAAATTCAGTTTCAACCAATGAGGAGGGTTTGGGGGCGTGGCCATATGTTCATCTGACCAATCACAGTGGGAGTTTTTTGGACCATGGTTCTGTTTAGTGATATCAGAATGGAATGGAATGGAATAGGAAGGAAGGAAGGAAGGAAGGAAGGAAGGAGGGAGGGAGGGAGGGAAGGAAGGAAGGAAGGAAGGAAGGAAGGAAGGAAGGAAGGAAGGAAGGAAGGAA
>CAIGQV010019101.1:1790165-1801802 GCA_903798115.1 Danio jaintianensis
AGAAAAGCAGACATGCCTCCACACTGCATATATGCACATTCAACAGCTAATCACATTCAAACACACACAGCTCACATCCAATCAGATAAGCTGACACGCCTCCACACTGCAAATATGCACATTCAACAGCTAATCACATTCAAACACACACAGCTCACATCCAATCAGATAAGCTGACACGCCTCCTCACTGCAAATATGCACATTCAACAGCCAATCACATTTAAACATGCACAAATCACATCCAATATATACCTATATAGACTAAATTGGCCGTAGGGTATGAGTGCAAGAGTGTATGGGTGTTTCCCAGTAATGGGTTGCAGCTGGAAGAGCAATATGTGTAAAACATAGGCGGTTCATTCCGCTGTGGCAACCCCTGATAAATAAGGGACTAAGCTGAAGGAAAATGAATGAATGAATGAACTAAAGTGTTACTAACAAACAATTGGAGCAGCATCAGAGCTTTGGTACGGTGTTGCTGTGTTTCTGTGGTGTTCTGCTGTAGTTTTCTGTGCTGGAGCTCATCCCGCTGACCTCTTTCATCAGCGCATCCTTGACTTCAGTCTTTGATGTGCTTTCTGATGAGGATTTTGACCTTTTCTCCTCACAGGAAGAGGATTTTCTTCCAAATCAGACAGCGGATGAGAGCCAGCAGATAAACGGCACCGCAGGCTTCCAGAGGACCATCACTGTGGTCAAGGGCAATGCCAGCCTGGGTGAGACAACAACTCTTCATCACAGGAATAAAACATAATAAAAATGTACCAAGTGCTGTTTTATGGAGAGATTTTTTTCAACACATTTTGCAACTAAATATATTCAAATATTTCCCAAATGATGTTTGGGAAAAGTCAATTTGTGGCCTATCAGAAAATATATATTTCTTAAGGGGGCTAGTAATATTGACCTTAAAATTGCTTGGGAAATATTTGAAAAATGATTAAAATTCATAGAAGTGCTAATAATTTTGCCTGAGTATGCAACATAGGCTCATTCTGAAAACGTAGCCCTATATAGCGCAAATTATGTAGCCAGAGGAACGTATGGCTGCGTTTAATCTTTAAAACGAACGCTACGGAGCGATATGACGCTGTTCCTTTTCGCGCTACCACCTGACTGCTTAGCTTTGTATGGGCGGCTTTCCTGCTGTTACCAGTTTGTCCGGTAGCTCACCATGTATGTCGGCGGACTTGCGATGCAGAGCGGAGTTGACCGTGACAACAGGGTTAGAGTCCAGTGAATAACGGTTCCAGAAAGTGGGTAAGCCAAAAACAAAAGCCAATAAAATAAAATAAAATAAACAAGTAAATAACAGAGTAGTAATGTGGTAAAATGTGAAAACAGCGTAACAATCAGGCAGCCGTGAGGGCTTTTCTTTTTCATGGTTTGTTTTTGAAAACACTATTGGTTGGGTTTAGGGAAGTGGATAGGCGCTGGTCAATTGGTGCTTTTGAAAACACTATCAGTTGGGTTTAGGGAAGGAGGAGGGTGGGTCAGTCAATCAATCAGTCAGTTGACAGCGGCCTCTGGTGGATTTGCGCGAGAACAGCAGGCACGAATGGCACTTGCGAGATAAATTTGAGATCTAAAAAAAAGCGTACACAGCGGCCTCTGGGGGATTCACGAAAACAAAAACTGCAAAAAACTATTTGGCGCTCTCCAGAAATGTATATAGGGCTACATATCAATAATGAGCCTGGGTTGTGTATATACTCACTGAACTCACTGTCAGTTTTCAAGACACTTAATTGTATTAATTGACCTAATCAGTAATATGAGAAATGAAGTACCAAATGTTACAAGATTGCATTGACACTTGCAAAAATAAACGTGACTGTGGGTTAAAATGCAAAGTATAATAAATATGAGGGGAATATTTCTCACTGTATTCATGCACCTAGCAATGTAATGGCACAGTATGTTTCCCAGACTGCTGGTCTTCAGCGAGCTTTATGCATTTCACTAAATATTCACATTTGTATTTTTGGCGACGGGATCATTGAGCAGTGGTTTGGAATCCTTTATCCCAGAGCAGCAGTTTAAGGCCGTCTGCTTTCACCATTAGGCTATTAAAATTTCATATGAGGGTTTTCTCCATTCATTTGAGGACGCTTAGCAGCCGTTTACAGCCAGACTCTGCTTTACTATCACAGATGTTGATCCACTCTGCTTCCTGATCTATGATTGCAAATTAATCTACATTTATGAGAACACTCCAGGGTTTTTGGAAATAGGCTCATTTTACGGCTCCCCTAGTGTTAAATAGTTGAGTTTTATCGTTTTTAAATCCGTTCAGCCGATCTCTGGGTCTGCCGAAAACACTTTTAGCTTAGCTTAGCATACATAATTGAATCGGATTAGACCATTAGCATCTCGCTCAAAAACGACAAGATATTTTGATAATTTTCTTATTTAAAGCTTGACTCTTGACTCTTCTGTAGTTACATCGTGTACTGAGACTGATGGAAATTGAAAAGTTGCTATTTTGTTAGGCTGATATGGTTAGGAACTATACTCTCATTCTGATGTAATAATCGAGGAACTTTACCGACGCACCATCATATCAATAATATTTCAATGATATTACACAGCGCTCCATGTGCAAGCTGGTGGTCACATTGGAATTTGACAAATCTGGGGACTATTTTCAGGCGATACTTATGATGCGATGCCCTTTCAGTGCTTTTTTTAAATATCAGTGTGTGATTAGTAAATAAGGGGTGTAACAATACACTCAAGTCACGATTCGTTACATATCTCGATACTGAACTCACAATACAATATTATCTCCATAAATAAATCATTGAATCGGATTAGGCCATTAGCATCTTGCTCAAAAGTGTCAAGATATTTTGATAATTTTCTCATTTAAAGCTTGACACTTCTGTAGTTACATCGTGTACTGAGACTGATGGAAATTGAAAAGTTGCTATTTTCTAGGCTGATATGGCTAGGAACTATGCTCTCATTCTTATGTAATAATCAATATCAACCATGATATTAATGATATTTCAATATTTCAATGATATTACACTGGTACGCGCTCCATGTGCAAGCTGGTGGTCACATTGGACCTAGCTGGGGACTGTTTTCAGCCGCTGCTTAATATCATTGCTGTCAAAAAAACTGTGTCCATGCCTTTTCAGTGATATTTTGAAATATCCATGTGTGATTAGTAAATAAGGGGTGTAACAATACACTCTAGTCACAATTCGATGCATATCTTGATACTGAACTCACGATACAATGTTATCTTGATATTTTATGCTATAAAAAAGTTGAATATTGTTTGTTGGGCTGTAAATCGATATAAATTTTCAAGTTCAAGTGTCCCTTATTTTGTTATTCAAAACATTACAGGAGATGTAATGCAGACAAAATTACGTTGCTAACCATCAGGAGTGACCATATGTATATATGTTTACAGTTGAAGTCAAAATTATTCGCCCTCCTGTGAATTATTATTTTTTCAAATATTTCCCAAATGATGTTGAACAGATTCAGGAATTTTTCACAGTATTTCCTATAATGTTTTTTCCTCTGGAGAAAGTCTTATTTGTTTTATTTTGGCTAGAATAAAAGCAGTTTTTTATTTTTTTTAACCATTTTAAGGTCAATATTATTCGCCCCCTTCAGCAATATTAGTTTTGGATTGTCTCCAGAACAAACCACTGTTATACAATGACTTGCCTAATTACCCTAACTTTACCCTAATTAACCTAGTTAAGCCTTTAAATGTCACTTTAAGCTGAATACTAGTGTCTTGAAGAATATCTAGTCAAATATTATGTGCTGTCATCATGGCAAAGAGAAAATAAATCAGTTATTAGAAATGAGTTATTAAAACTATAATGCTTAGAAATGTGTTGAGAGAATCTCAAAATGGGGGGGGGGGGGGGTGCTAATAATTCAGGTGGACTAATCTGACTTTAACTGTATATATAGTTGAAAGAACCCTTGCAGAACCCTAAATATAACCTAATAATATATAAAATTTAATATATAAAAACCAATTAAAATCACAGAGGCAATGAATAAAATACATTAGTGCACAAAATTGTTGTGATGAATCAGATTTGCGATGGCACTCACGCTCTGCTATTCCTCAAGATGACCCTGCTGGTCACTCCTGTGTTAACAGACTGTGATGTTTGCGGTGGTGTTTTCAGGAATGACGGTGTGTGCGCTGAAGGACGGTCCGGGGATGTTGATCCGCAGTATCATTCATGGCGGTTCCATCAGTCGAGATGGCCGGCTGCGGGTCGGGGATCTGATTCTGGCCATTAATGGAGAGATGACGGGGAATCTGACCAATGCACAGGCCAGAGCTATGCTGCGCAGACACTCTCTGATCGCACCGGACATGGGGTGAGAAACGCTCAAACACTCCTTTTCAACATTGGAAATACATCCATTAATCGTCACACTTTATTTTCATGAACAATTCACGCTATATTTGGAGTTTTAGCTCAATATACTTATAATTAGCTGCTTATTAATAGTTAATAGAATAGGTATTGGGTAGGTTTAGGGATGTGGAATAACATAGCATAATAATACACTTAAGATCATAAGATCATACTAAGATCATAAGTGTTAATAAACAGTTAATATCTTAATATCAGGCAGGTAATAAGCCAATAGTGAATGGTGTGAGTTGTTATTTAAACTAAAGTGTTACCCCATTAATTAACAGTTTCTGCATTTTGTGTTTTCTCTTTATTTGTGGTTATGCGGTCATACATAAGTGCACTAGGGGACTTTTATCTGTTGCTCTGTTCACATTAAATGTTGAAAATTCATTTCTGCAGTTTAAAAATGTGACATTTTAGTAGTCTGAAGCAATATATTGTATAAGAAATGCATCATTATATCAAAATTGCCTCTTTCAGTATGGAAAAATGTCTAAAAAAAAACTATTTCTTGTGAGAGAAACCTTTAAACACTCGTGTTCAACATCCGGTAATGGTCACACTTTTATTTTAATGCACAATTCAAGCTATTTTTGTACTTTTAGCTCAATACACTTCTAATTAGCTGCTTATTCATAGTTAATACTGTAGGTATTGGGTAGGTTTAGGAATGTGGAATAAGATCATACTTTATAAGTGCTAATAAACAGTTAATATCTTAGTAATGGTGACTTTTATTGACGTTTTAGTTATAAATGTCTAAAAAACACTCCTGTTTAATACTGTAAAAACATCCGGTAATGGTCACACTTTATTTTAATGCACAATTCAAGCTATTTTTGGACTTAGCTTAATAAACTTCTAATTAGCTGCTTAATAATAGTTAATGCAATTAGGGATGTGGAATAAGATCATACTTTATAAGTGCCATTAATTAACAGTTTCTGCATTTTGTGTTTTCTCTTTATTTGTGGTTATGCAGTCATACATGAGTGCTTTATGGGATTTTATCTCTTGATCTGTTAAGTTTGGATGCTGAAAATTCATCTCTGTGGTTAAAAACATGACTTTTATTGACATTTTAGTCGTTTGATGCAACATATTGTATAAGAAACGCGTCATTATACCGAAATTGCCTCTTTCGGTATGGAAAAATGTCTAAAAAAAACTATTTCTTGTGAGAGAAACTTTCAAACACTCCTGTTCAACACTGTAGAAAACATCTGGTAATGGTCACACTTTTATTTTAATCCACAATTCAAGCTATTTTTGGACTTTTAGCTCAATACACTTCTAATTAGCTGCTTATTGATAGTTAATACTGTAGGTATTGGGTAGGTTTAGGGATGTGGAATAAGATCATACTTTATAAGTGCTAATAATGAACAGTTTCTGCATTTTGTGTTTTCTCTTTATTTGTGGTTATGCAGTCATACATGAGTGCTTTATGGGACTTTTATCTCTTGATCTGTTGAGTTTTGATGCTGAAAATTCGTCTCTGTGGTTAAAAATATGACTTTTATTGACATTTTAGTAGTTTGAAGCAATGTATTGTATAAGAAACGGGTCATTCTACTGAAATGGCCTTTTTTGTATGCTAAATACAATCTCCAGCCGAATGAGTTTGGGCTTAATTGTTTAACATTATCAAGAAAATAAGATTTTCTTTATGCTTGTTATAAAAAAAATCTTTCTTTTTTATATATACATATATATATATATATATATATGTATGTCTTTAATCTTTTGGGTGGCACAGACACTTAAATAGGATTATCGTAATTATCAAGGAAACCCAAAATGTAAAAGGCATTTGCAAAAACTTACTTCTCTGGTTTTGTCTTGGTCTTGTTTCTAGTCCAAATATCTTAAATCAAAAAGCATTTTCTAGACAAGGAATTATTTTGTCTGGTGTTTTGTCATCTGTTAAAATTAACTGAGTAAATAATAAAATAATCTGCCAGTGGGGTTAGCAAAATAGTCTGAAAAAGTTTAAGCTGAAAATTCATAGCTGAAAACTATAAATGTGAGCACTCTGATCTGCTTATCTAATGCAATTACATCATTGAGATGCTGTTGCGTCTCCAGATCCACAGGTGCAGCAGGTGAAGAGCTCAGCCTCATCTCTGTGTGAGTACAGCCTTCATCTGGGCTTGATTCTCGCTGTCTGATCTCCGACTCACACTCCATTTCTTCTGCATTCTGGCATGTCACTGCAGTTTTACAACCCAGGCTCACTGAAGATATGTGCCCTGGGCTACATTTTTGAGAACCAAGAAATATATGCCCGTTTATTACGCAGTGTTTGTTTTCAGACATCCACTAGAGTGAAGAGATGATGCCAACCATTGAAGACTTCAAGAACAACACATACACTTAATACACAAATACACTTCATTAAACATGTACACATAGACATCACCCTTATGCTATATAACTGCAGGTTAACTATGTTTACATAATAACTTTAACTGTTAAAAGCTAATAGTTACTAGTTAATTAGTTAAAGTTATTAGTAGCTAATAAAGTTATGGTAACTAATAACCTTAATTTTTCCGAATTTGCTTTTAATGCATACACCTTTAAATGTGCACCTTTTGTAAATCTGCTCTGAAAGAATAATTATTGTGAGAAGTGCTATACAAAGAGACTTGAATTACAAATAGAGGCCACTTGAGATTTTTGACTCTCAAATACGTTACTGGGCACATTTTTTATACGTGCTGTTTTGCATAAATCCACAAGAGGGCGCTGTGTACATTTATGCCAATCTCAACATCCTTCTAGTGCACGTCTGTGTGAGAAGCCGGTCAGCTTGATATCGACTGACTCACACCCTTCCTTAAACCCAATCCTAAATCCTAACCCTAAACCCTTACCCACCCTTTCTTAAATGCTAACCCTAACCCTTACTATCAGAATTTTAAAATCAGTCGGGCAATAAATTGACTCGGGTTTCTTTCCATTTAAAGATGTTTACTGAGTTTTCAAACAGTAACAATAAACTCCGGTCAAAAGACTGTGTTGCTCCGTCTTTCTTTCTTTCACTTTTCCATATATCTTAATATAATTTAAACAGTCCAATAAGGCCGGAGCAAACCATTACAAACAAAAGAGTAGGGGTGAAATCAACAAATATACACTACTTAACATATCAACATATGTAAACTGTACATGAATTAGAGCACTATTAATAAATTATATTAAATCAAATTATGGCTCTTACACCTTGCCTTAAAGGGACTTTGATATAGCGTGGAAAGTAACAGAAGTTGTTGGTGCTGTCATACCGTCCCCTATCGTTTGTTTTACACACAAAATGCATCCATGCGTACCCCCAGGCACATATTTCTCGGTTCTCAAAAATGTAGCCCTGTGCACATATTCCCAATGAGCCTGTGTTCGTTTTTCTGACTGTTTGGGCCTCATGCTGCTGTCCATTCTGCTCTGATCACTAAAACTGGCATCAGTATTCCGTTAACTAAACTTTCATCCTGAACTCACCCTCGTCTGGTTTCAGCCTGCATGGTTTTCTTTCTTCTGCTGAATGCACTGACATTTCTACTGTGCAGTACATTTCTGTGAGTATTTAATGGGATGTTTCACCCAAAAATGAAGATTGACTAACCATTATGTGAGGTTTATTTATAAACTAGTTTCGAGAGGATCACGTGCTTATTATTGCTTGCGGCTGGTCCTGCATTATTCAATTTATGATTCACCAATCAGATGATTCCTAAGCCACTATAAATACCCTAAGTTCCATATAACAGCCATCTTCGTCTTGAAGAATCCCCCCTTCCACCCCTACTCCTCCTCCTTTCCTAGATGGGTGGCACAGTGGCCCAGTGGTTAGCACTGTTGCCTCACAGCAAGAACGTCACTGGTTCTAGTCCTTACCAAGCCAGCTGACGTTTCTGTGTGGAGTTTACACGTTCTCCCCGTGCTCACGTGGGTTTCCCCCGGGTTCCCCGGTTTCCTCCCACCGTCCAAAAACACGCAACTTAAGTTAATTGACTAATCCAAATCGGCACCATAGACATGCTCCTAGTAAGTAGTTATCTCTTAAGAGCAATCACTATCTGTTTATTAGCTACTACAGCAGGGGAATTCTCCAGATCTACCTGAGCTCAAACTCCCCTCTCGCCTTGCAAACGGGAGGGAGCCCCGGGCTCGAGGATCTTATGAGCTCAAGACTCTCTCCTGGGACAGCATGCCAAACAAGCTTTATAATCAATCATCAGCTAAGTGTGAACTCTTGAAGTGGTAAAAAATGGAGATGTAGAATATATTTTTAAGAACTGATGGCATCCATTGATTTGCATAGTAAAAAATACATATAATTCCAATTTAAAAAAATAACATTTACAAATACAGCTCTGAAAAAGCTGGAACCATGTTATAAAAAGCAACAAAATCAAGAAAATTATATTTATTGCTTCCTCTTTAACTTTTTTTTATTTGGCAAATGTACAAAGAAAAGATTTCCAGTGTTTTCCAACTTTTTTGGGAGTGTGTTGCATCCATCAAAATGTGTTTTGTGTTTACAAAATGCATTTAAGTTTGTCACTGAAAACACTGGAAATCTGATCACTGTGCTTTTGGCAATAAAATGACAAAATTGTATTCATTAACTAAATAAAATAATGAACAATTTAATTGTCCCTGGTGGGATTAATAAAGTTGTTAAACTTATTATTGGTTTTATTGCATTTTTACAATTTGTGCCAACCTTTCCATAACTAGAGTCATGTGGTCACCAGCATTGCTCAAAATATCTTCTTCTGTGTTAAAAAAAATTACATTGGCTACAAAATAAAAGTATATTATTGATAAATATGCACCTGCATTCTTAACCCAAATCGTTTTTTTCCACACAAACGTCTTGTAAAATCAACTATTTGGGTTAACAGTGTGTGAACATGGCAAAAAAAAACATCAGTAGAAATTTTTTAATTCAACTCATGTTCACTTAAAGGGCAAAAAAGGGCACTCAAATTATGCAAAAAGCACTTTTATAAGGGGTTTAAATACAGCTGTGTGTCAGCAGTGTGTGAATATAACCAGCTTCTAATGGTAAAATGTATTAATTGTATTTATTATAATCAGACTTGATAAAAACTGCAGAAACACTTTGATTGACATTCTCCCTTTTCACGTGTCATCAGAGGGGGAAAGCCCCGCCCACTAGTGACCATCTCTCCCTCATTAGCATAGAACATTAGACCTGTTTTGAACTATGCTGTCACATACACATTTGTAGCTCCGCCCTCTTTTGAAAAGAGCACAATCTCATTTGCATGTAAAGTGACAGTCACCAAAACGCCACAATTAGGATCAAAGCCTAAAAGGGTCAGTTTCAGAGAGTTATAAAACATTATCTGTGTGGTATTTTGAGCTGAAACTTCACACACACACTCTGGAGACATCAGAGACTTATTATACATCTTGTAAAAGGGTACATAATAGGTCTACTTTAAAGCTGAAGTGTGTAAGTTGTGCACCAGAGCTTTACCAAACACAAATAATGACCATCACATCATAGTTCTTTTCGTAGACTTGCGTATTCACGTTCGTCTCCAACAGGAGAGCTCTTCAATTTCAGCTGTGTCATTTCAGCCGCCGTATGAATTTTGATAGGCACATAATTGTACTGCACAGTGTTTTGACCCGGCTGATATTAAACTCTCACATTCCAGTCAAACTCAAGGATGCTGCGTCTCTCTTTCAGCAGGATGTTGTTTCCGTGGTAACATGAATTCTGTCCTCGAGTGGCTGTTAACATTGCAGGCCTGCGTCTCCGCTAACATCATGTGCTTGAGTTCTTCATCTTTTATTAACATCTTTCTCATGTCAATTGTTCGATTTCCAGCCATTGATTCTGCTTTATTAATGAAGTGAACGTGAACATTTGACTGCTGTGATCCCTGTCTTGATTTCTGCTCCTGCATGCGGGGAATTGTTCAAAATGATGTTTGATTTGCCTCCATTAGATCTGTCATCTTCACTTACAATGAACTGATCGAGCAAATAAGCTTTTTTTCTGTTTCAATTCCTGATCCAGAAACAGAAATAATTCAAAGTAAACCAGCAAGTTCTCTTCTGCGTCCGCTTTTATTTGGTTTGAGTTTTTAGATGTAATGCAAAATACAATTATTTATTTACTAACCAATAAAACACTGGCTGTTATTGACAATCACATAAATGGTCAATTATGAAAAATATTTATAACCTTAGAATATATTTTTATTTCCATTTATTTAAATGAGTAACACTTAACAATAAGGTTGTATTGGTTAATTATATATAGCGGAGAAAATAAGTATTAAACACGTCCCCATTTTGTGTTAGCGTGGGTTTCCTCCGGGTGCTCCGGTTTCCCCCACAAGTCCAAAGACATGCGGTATAGGTGAATTGGGTAAGCTAAATTGTCCGTAGTGTATGTGTGTGAATGAGTGTGTATGGATGTTTCCCAGTGATGGGTTGCAGCTGGAAGGGCATCCGCTGTGTAAAACATATGCTGGATAAGTTGGCGGTTCATTCCGCTGTGGTGACCCCAGATTAATAAAGGGACTAAGCCGAAAAGAAAATGAATGAATGAATGAATTTCTAAAGATGCTGTTAACTTCTTGATGTCGGTAACAACCAAAAAAAAACATATATGCAAAGAAAACAAATCTAAATAGTTTACTCATTAAGTTCTGTGTAATAAAAAGAAATGACGCAGGGAAAAAGTATTGAACACATGAAGAAAGGGAGGTGTAGTTCGGCAGTGAAAGCCCAGACAGCAGCTGAAATCTCTCAGTAGTTCTTCAGCAACCCTCTGCCCTTCCTCAGTGTAAATGAATATCAGCTGCTTCAGTCCAACATCTACATTAGCAGGAGGATGAAGATGAAACCAGGGTGGACATTTCAGCAAGACAATGATCCAAAACACAGCCAAGGAGACTCTCAGATGCTTTCAGAGAAAGAAAATCAAGCTGTAGAATGGCCCAACCAATCACCTGACCCGAATCCAATAGAAGATACAGATTAAAGCTCAGATTTGATAGACGAGACCCACAGAACCATCAAGATTTTGACACTCTGTTGAAGTCTGTGAGAAACTCACACCTGAGCAATGCATGCATTCTCCATATGAGAGGCGTCTTTAAGCTGACAGCACCTTAGATATATACACACACACACACACACACACACACACACACACACACACACACACA
>CAIGQV010019101.1:1821094-1832074 GCA_903798115.1 Danio jaintianensis
GTGCGTGCGTGCGTGCGTGCGTGCGTGCGTGCGTGCGTGCGTGCGTGCGTGCGTGCGTGCGTGCGTGCGTGTGTGCGTGTGTGTGTGTGTGCGTGTGTGTGTGTGTGTGTGTGTATGTGTGTGAGAAGAGAAGGTCAGTGAGCGCTATGGTCGTCTGCCAGGTGAACTCCACATGCTCCAGCTGGAGAAAGGTCGTGCGGGTTTGGGTTTGAGTCTGGCTGGCAACCGCGATCGCTCTCGAATGAGTGTGTTTGTGGTCGGCATTGATCCCAGCGGCGCCGCCGGACGAGACGGACACATCCTGGTGGGAGATGAACTGCTGGAGGTAAACCTACAGAAAACACTCTCATCAAAAAATACTATATAGTAATTAAAAGTAGATACTACTAATGTGTTTTTGAACCATACTATAATAAAGTGTATTATATTGTATATATTGTAGTATTTACAACTCTTGGTTAATAAATGGGGCGACACGGTGGCTCAGTGGTTAGCACTGTCGCCTAACAGTAAGAAGTTCGCTGGTTCAAGTCCCGGCTGGGTCAGTTGGCGTTTCTGTATGGTGCTCCGGTTTCCCCCACAGTCCAAACACATGCGCTATAGGTGAATTTGATTAACTAAATTTCCCGTAGTGAGTGAGTGTGTGTGAATGAGTGTGTATTGGTGTTTCCCAGTACTGGGTTGCGGCTGGAAGGGCATCCGCCGTGTAAAACATATGATGGAATAGTTGGCGGTTCATTGCACTGTGGTGATCCCTGATGAATAAAGGAACCAAGCCAAAGGGACTACTCACTCATACACTACGGCCAATTTAGTTAATCAATTCCCCTATAGCGCATGTGTTTGAACTTGTGGGGGAAACCGGAGCACCCGGAGGAAACCCACACCAACACGGGGAGAACATGCAAACTCCACACAGAAATGCCAACTGGCCCATCTGGGACTCAAACCAGCGACCTTCTTGCTGTGAGGCCACAGTGCTAACCACTGAGCCACCATGTCGCCTTAACTGGACATTTATTGCATTATTTGTTTAGCATCTACAAATACAGTTGTCCACTACAAACAGGATAACAAACCGAACATGTGCTGATTATTCTCATTTGTGTTTTTCAGATTAACGGTCAGGTTCTGTACGGTCGCAGTCATCAGAACGCCTCCGCCATCATTAAAAGCGCTCCTTCAAAGGTCAAGATCATCTTCATCCGGTGGGTCTGAGGTCTAGATGTGTATTTCATTTCATTTAATGTGTTTTGAAAGCCTGTTTGATGCTGAAACGTGTGCTGTGTGTTTTAGAAATGGAGATGCTTTGAGTCAGATGGCTGTCGGCCCAATGAAAGACACAGACTCACCAGAAACACACATAGAGGTGAGCTTTATTACCACTGACTAACCACAATCTACTTGTTTTTGGAAATACACTCATTTTACAGCTCCCTTACAGTTAAACAGTTGAATTTTACCATTTATGAATCCATTCATCTGATCTTTAGGTCTGGCGGAAACACTTTAGCTTAGCTTAGCATAGGTCATTGAATCGGATTAGACCATTAGCATCTCACGAAAAAATTCAAAGAAGACTTTTGATAATTTTCCTATTTAAAGCTTGACTCTTCTGTAGATACAATGTGTGTTGTCAGAAATTGAAAAGTTGCTAGATTTTAGGCTGATATAGCTAGGAACTATACTAATAATAATATAATAAAATAATAAAATAATACTAATACTAAGGCATGAAATAATACCATAATATCATTGCGCCAGCTGCAGCCGTGGTACAGCATCAAAATGTCTTGATTTTTACACCAGCATGAGAGTATGTATCAAAATTATAAATATATATTTGTTTTAAGCGAGATGCTAATGGTCCAATCCGATTCAATGATCTATGCTAAGCTAAGCTAAATAGACTCTCGCCAGACCCAGAGACCAGCTGAATGGATTAAAAAATGGTAAAACTCAACTCTTTAACTCTAGAGGAGCTGTAAATTGGGACTATTTCCAAAAAAAAGTGGAGTGTTACTTTAAAGATAGTAGTTGGGTTTAGGTATTGGGTAGGATTAGGAAAGTAGAAGCAGATCATACTATATGAGTACGGTCACACTTTAAAATAAGGGTTCATTACTATTATGTGTGTACTAAAAGGAACTAATTATGAACAATATAGCATACAATAATCATAGTTGAACATTTACTGATGCATTATGAAAATCCAAATTTGTTACCCTCAGTTAATGCATTATGAGTTAACATGAAGGGTGGCTCAGTGGTTAGCACTGTGGCCTTACAGCAAGAAGGTCACTGGTTCGAGCCTCGGCTGG
Organism: Danio jaintianensis; assembly: GCA_903798115.1. Classification (NCBI taxonomy): domain Eukaryota; kingdom Metazoa; phylum Chordata; class Actinopteri; order Cypriniformes; family Danionidae; genus Danio; species Danio jaintianensis. The sequence goes on from CAIGQV010019101.1 coordinate 1,823,416, forward strand.
GTCAGTTGACGTTTCTGTGTGGAGTTTGCATGTTCTCCCCGTGTTGGCGTGGGTTTCCTCCGGGTGCTCCGGTTTCCCCCACAGTCCAAACACATGCACTATAGGGAAATTGATTAATTAAATTGGCCGTAGTGTATGAGTGTGTGTGTGAATGTGAGAGTGTATGGGTGTTTCCCAGTACTGGGTTGCAGCTGGAAGGGCATCCGCTGTGTAAAACATATGCCGGAATAATTGACGGTTCATTCCGCTGTGGTGGCCGCTGATGAATAAGGGACTAAGCTGAAGGAAAATTAATGATGTAATGCCAATATTTCTCTCCTCTTCAGGCAGAGTCTGTCAGTTCCACATTGGATCTGATCCAGCACATCAGTCTGACGGTGGTGAGACACACTTCACTTCTCTATACACTCTTGTGTGTGTTTTCTGTCTCTCTCCATCGCTGATATGAACTGTTTTCTCTGTCATGAATGGAGGAGGATGGAGGAGTCGGGTTGGAGGAGGACAGCAGGAGCGGATACAGCATTCACAGTGTAGAGGAGAACGGAGCTGCCGGATGGGTAAGAATTAACAAAAGTACACATTTACAGTTGAAGTCAGAATTATTAGCCGCCCTCTATATTTTTTCCCCAATTTCTGTTTAACAGAGAGATTTTTTCAACACATTTCTACACATAATAGTTTTAATAACTCATTTCTAATAACTGATTTCTTCTCTCTTTGCCATGATGACAGCACATAATATATGACTAGATATTCTTCAAGACACTAGTATTCAGCTTAAAGTGACATTTAAAGGCTCAAAGTCATTGTATAACAGTGGTTTGTTCTGGAGACAATCCAAAACTAATATTGCTGAAGGGGGCGAATAATATTGACCTTAAAATGGGTTTACAAAAATTAAGAACTGCTTTTATTCTAGCCGAAATAAAACAAATAAGACTTTCTCCAGAAGAAAAAATATTAGAGGAAATACTGTGAAAAATTCCTGAATCTGTTCAACATCATTTGGGAAATATTTGAAAAAGAATTCACAGGAGGGCGAATAATTTTGACTTCAGCAGTACATTTGTGTGAGAATTTGAGGAAAAATATATGCATGTACTTGTTTATTTATGGATTGTGTTTTGAAATTACGAATTGAGTGTGTGTGTGCGTGTGTGTGCGTGTACGTGTACGTGTTTTTGTGACATGTCAGGACACAAATCTGTATAATGACATGGGTATGACAGGTATTACAAAAAGGAGGTGAAATATGAGGACACAGCTGATGTCCTCATTTCTCCAAAAGCTTATAAATCCCACAGAATGAGTTTAATCAGAGAGTAAAGCTGTACACTGTTTCCTGTGATGGTTGGGTTTAGGGGTAGAGTGGGGTTAGGCCAATACAAAATATGGTTTGTACAGTATAAAATCAATGGAAACCTATGTAATGTGCCCACTTTTCACAAAAACAAACGTGTGTGTGTGTGCGTGTCTGTGTGCGTGTGTGTGTGCGTGTGTGTGTGTGTGTGTGTGTGTGTGTGTGTGTGTGTGTGTGTGTGTTTCAGGATAGCAGGATTACAGTAGATGAGGAGATGCTAACGGGATTCTCTGTAAAACAGGTAACATATGCTCAAACTTTCATGTTTTAAGAAATTCTGTCATTATTAAGTTGCGCTACTGAATACTTTAATGGAAACCACAATACATTTTATTTGTTTGGATTCTTTTCCTATGTAACTCCTTTGATACTGTGTTGTGGATGAGGCTGTTTGTCACACAAGCCAATATTCTAGTTAGATATTTTGGGTTACGCTTTATTTTAAAATGTTTAATTATTCATTTAATTACTGGGTAATATTAATTACGTGTACTTAATATATGGTTAGGGTAAGAATGTTGTTTAGGTTTAGTTACATGTAGTTATGCATGTTTACTTGTAATTACTATAGTAAAAAGGACACCTTAATATAATGTGTAACCAGATTTTGTTTAAAACTTTTGGATCGGTTTTAAGTTAAATTAAATTAATACCTTTTTATTCAACATAGACACACTAAATTTATCAAAGGTTACAGTAAAGATATTTATAATATAAGACATTATAATGTTTCTGAATATTTTAGTCATTGCAATCATCGAAGAATCCTGAAAAATATTGATTATTAAGCAACAAATAATTAGTGATGTTTTCAACATTTATAATTATAGAAAATGGCTTCTTGAGCATTAAAACAGCAAATTTAAATAGTTTATGGCGTAATTATTAATTGAATATAATGTTGTGAATAAACTGCATTTTAAAATATATTCATTTAGTTTAATTTGTAATAATATATATTTATTTAGCCTTGCTGAAAATAAGCAAAATAGCCTGGTGTTGAGCGCTCTGACATATGGTGCAGTAGCACTTCAGGGCGTCCCGAGTTCGAATCCCAGCCCGATGACATTCCCGTCCCTACCACCTCTCTCTCCCCCACTTCGCTTCCTGTCTGAAATACTGTCCTATCCACTTAATAAAGGCAAAAAGGCCAAAAATAAAATCTTTTAAAAAAAGAAATCTGGACAGTAATGTGTGTAAAAATCATTTATTGTTTTTCAAAGTAATTCACCACATCTGATTGTTGAGGTGTGTGTGTGTGTGTGTGCGTGCATGTGTGTGTGTTACAGAAAGAATCTCCAAGCTCATTCAATCTCATCATCTGCACTGACTCCGCCCCCCAGCCCTCCTCATCCAATCAGATGCCCTCAGGAGGATCAGAGCCAGCGCTCAACCTGCTGTCGCTCCCGCTGACATCATCAGAACCAGAGCCAATCAGGAGTAAGGGGGAGGGGTCAGGGAGTTGTTTTAGATTAAGGAGCTGTTGTTTTAGGTTATAGCTAATATTTCGGATTGTGTGCTGCAGACTCCAGCAGATGCTCCACACCGGCAACACTGGCGTCTGATCCGGCCACGTGTCCCATAATCCCCGGCTGCGAGACCACCATAGAGATCTGCAAGGGCCGAACAGGACTGGGTCTGAGTATAGTTGGTGGCTGCGATACTTTACTGGTGAATAATGACCATTTAATACAGGACAAATACTATTACTAATACATTTAATTGTATGGCTTCTATGTGATATTCTAATGTGATATTAATTAACCCTTGTGTACCGTTCAAATTGACTACCCTTTCGTAATGTTTGTGTCCCATTGACTTCAATTATAATTATATTTTTTTGATTGCAAAGCCTTGACAGCATTGGGAAGAGGTCAATTGTGTTGTTTTAATAACCTGATGCACACCCCTATTAATAATAACACATGTAAAGACTCAGCATGTCTCTATTCAGGGAGCTATAATCATTCATGAAGTGTACGAGGAAGGAGCTGCGTCTAAAGATGGCCGACTGTGGGCAGGAGATCAGATTCTGGAGGTAAAATCATGACTCTTGTAATGTCAGATATAGGCATATGCCTATATTTAATAATTCAGTATATCATAATAGACATAAATCTGGCCTTTTCTCACTGTTGATTTGAATGCATTAACTAATGTGTACTAATGAGACTTTATTGTAAAGTTTTACCTATTGTATGTACTCTTTATAATCCTTTTGCAATTTAATTTGGTTGAAACATTTGTTTACTCTGAACATGTAAATACGATAAAGCAATACATTAAGCATTTTTTGCAATTATGCCTGCTAAAGTAACATTTTTAAGGTCAATATCATGATAAATACCATATACCGAGATAAAAGCATCAAGAATTAATCGCAACGAGAAAGGCAGAAGCCTGGTCAGCTGTATTTCCGACCATTCTCTTTTCAGTTTTGATTGTGGAGCCAGATCAGTCTCTGTTTTTTTTTATTTTATTTATTTATTTGTCGCATACAATATAAAATAATAATAACAATAGAATCTAAATTATGGAGAAATTGAAGTTATGCAATAGAAAATATAAGCAAATATATAATATTCAAAGATATAGATCGATTCAATATAGAGTATGTGGCTGTAGAAAAAAGTACAACGTATAAAAATATATAAAAGAGCTATCTGTACGAACAGGAACATGGAAGTGCATAAGAGAGGAAGGAGTGTATCCTACAGGTGGTTTGTCAAGCCCACTCACCTGTATGTACACTAGAACTACACAATATATGCCCAGGGTCATGGTGCGAACTACAGGGGGGTTTGGGGGCGACTGACACTCCTAATTAACGCTTAATCCCACCTGAAGGACGTCAAAACAATTAAATTAATACCTTTTTATTAAACATAGACACACTAAATTTATCAAAGGTTACAGTAAAGATATTTATAATATAAGACATTATAATGTTTCTGAATATTTTAGTCATTGCAATCATCAAAGAATCCTGAAAAATATTGATTATTAAGCAACAAATAATTAGTGATGTTTTCAACATTTATAATTATAAAAAATGGCTTCTTGAGCATTAAAACAGCAAATTTAAATTGTTTATGGCGTAATTATTAATTGAATATAATGTTGTGAATAAACTGCATTTTAAAATATATTCATTTAGTTTAATTTGTAATAATATTTAAGAGTTTATTTAGCCTTGCTGAAAATATGCAAAATAGCCTAGTGGTGAGCGCTCTGACATATGGTGCAGTAGCACTTCAGGGCGTCCCGAGTTCGAATCCCGGCTCGAGGACATCAAGGACGTCAAAACAAGATGTTTGGGGGGGTCAACCCTTTAACACTGAGAAATAGTTTTCTCCGATCTGTATTTTAAATAATAATGTTAATAATTAAAATAATAGATCGTATAAATATACATTTGACCACCCCTCTAATGGTTCATACCACTGTGAATGCGTAATCACACCAATCCGTCTATGCAAGATCTAGAACAGCGATAGACATCGTAAGTGTTCACAAGACTCGTAAAATAGCTTTTTGTATCTACATATAGCCTGAAAGTAAAGTCAAAACCTACAGTAACCTCTGAAATAGATGGAGGATACTGTAGGTCAGCATTCACTAAATATCCCTCAAAACACTGAAAAATTAAATAGGTTTTATTAATAAATTAGATGTTATTTAAATACATACATAAATGACTGAAACATGTATTACACAAACTACAGTAATATTAGCGAAAACGTTAACCCCCTTGATCAATGTTTAATTCGCACACTGCCCAGGATGTGTGCAAATGTGCAGAAATGTCCAAGAGTGGGCTTATTTTCCCAGAGTGTGTGCAAAAGAGAATACATTTACAAAAAATACAATCAATGCACAGCACAATTCACATGTACAATATCCAATACGTAAATTCAAATAAATGCTCACACAAATTTACATATTAAAACATTCCTCCGCTTGCAGGTGAACGGCATTGACCTGCGTGTGGCGACTCATGATGAAGCCATAAATGTGCTGCGTCAGACTCCGCAGCGCGTCCGGCTCTCCGTCTTTAGAGACGAGGCTCAGTATAAAGAAGAAGAGCTGTGGGACTCGCTGAGCATCGAGCTGCAGAAAAAACCTGGACACGGACTCGGACTCAGCATCATCGGCAGAAGGTAATGTTGCACCAGATAAAGTACATTCAGGAGGTATGTAAAGTACATAAAGCCTGACTAGTAAATGTGTGTGATACGGAGCTAAATCTGTGCCAATATTTCACAAACAAATCCTGCATTTTACAAACAAGCACAATCTGCTTTGCAAAGAGTCCCTCGACTCACAAACACTTTCAGAAACCCCTTTGCAAAAACAAGTGTCAGTTTGAGCAACAAACCCAGTGGTGTTAACAAATAAATGTATTCTGTTTTACAAAAATAAATCGTATTTCATAAATACAGTCCGTCTGCATGTAGCCCTTGAACAAACACATATAGCGCATACAGCTGCATACCTTCGGATTTTCTCACAAATGCATTCATTCATTCATTCATCTCCACCAAGACAGCAGATGGTGTTATGGGTCAATTTATTTATGTTACTCTTCTGAAACCAGTGCTAACCACAGCTGAACTAAATAAACATTAATGGTTATTATTGGTTTTTATGTAATGTGAGAAAATCCACAGGTATGCAGCTGTATGCACTAGATAAAAATCTAAACTAATAAAAGTCTAAATGTGTGCATCTGTCTGTCTGTGTGCTTGCGTGCGTGTGTCAGGAGCGACACCGGTGTGTTTGTGTCTGATATAGTGAAGGGTGGAGTGGTGGAGCAGGACGGGCGGCTCCTGCAGGGAGATCAGATCCTCTCAGTCAATGGAGAAGATGTTCGTTCGGCCACGCAGGAGTCTGTGGCGTCTCTGCTGAAGGTCAGCAACACAAACACACTGCATATGCATTTTACACCATATAATAATGCATTTTTCAGATCTATTAGCTTTATGACTGAGTGATCCTGAGAGAAGAGGTTGCTTTAATATTGCTTTTTAAAAAGAGATTGGTGTATATAAATATATATGTTCTGTTTTTTTATATTAAGATTTTATTTTCTAACTTCTCTTTAAATATACTTCAAGTTTTAGTAATTAATCATTGTTGAGAAACACACTGTATAAAGCATTCAGATCTTTCGGCTTTATGAATTAATGATAGACAGAAATATGTTTCGTTTTTTTATTTAATGTTCAGATTAGATTTTATATTTTCTAATTTCTCTTAAAATTTATTTACATTTCTGGTAATTTTGTTCTGAACTGATCATTGTGGAGAAACACACAATAAACACATTATAATGCATTCAGATCTCGTAGCTTTATGAATAAATGATAGATGGATAGAAGAGGCTTATATGTCTTCTGGAGAAAGTCTTATTTGTTTTGGAACAAACAAATATAAATAAAAAATATAATATCAGGTCAATATTATGAGCCCCATTTGGCTTATTCAATAAGATGTTCTGTTTGTGATTCCTCAGAGTTCTGCTGGTCCAATCAGGTTGGAGGTCGGTCGCTTTAAGGCGGGGCCTTTCCACTCGGAGCGCCGTCTGTCTCAGAGCAGTCAGGTTACACTTCAGTCATGCTATTTATTTGTGTGTGTGTGTGTGTACTAGTTTTGGTGGTTTACAAGGACAGAAAGGTGTATAATGACATAAGCCCCTTTCACACATAAAGAGTTTTCATGTGTGAACAGGCCCTTTTTGAAATAACCAGTAAATTCGTTCCGGAAATTTTCTGTATATTTACCGGTATCACTGTGTGTAAGGGGCTATAGATATGACCTACTGTAAGTATTACATCATTGCGGTGGTTTATGAGGACATAAACATGCATAAAAATCTTTGTGTGTGTGTGTGTTTAGATGAGTGATACAGGCAGTGGTAAAGTCCCTCTTTACTCCGACTTCGCAGTTTCGCCAGGAGAAACAGACAAAACACACGAATGTAAGAACACACACACTTCATCTGCTCTCTAATCATGAGATTTATTCTTCGTTGTCAACCTTTTCTTTCTGTTTTGTCAGTGCTGGATAAAGACGTCCGGACGGTCGAGTTCACAAAGGTCAGTTTCACTCATTCAGTCTAAACGTTTTTTTACACAGAGTCAACAGAGCTCAAACTGTGCTTATATTGACTCATATTTACCCAGGATGACATCTGTAATATAAACAATATGTCTGGAGTTTTGGATTTTAGGTGTTTTTCATTATACACAAAGACTAAATGAGGATTTTTTTGAGTCGTGCATATAGAAGTGATAATAATCCAGCAAGACATTTATTTATAGTTATTGCGTATTGTTTTATAATGTATCTGTAATAATATCTGTAGTAATTAATAATGTTTTACTGTGTGCTGTCATAAATTCTGGTGATATATGTTAAATATATTTATATTTTATATTCGCTGTTTTATTTAGAATTGTAATAATAAATGTCCATTTTTTTAAGTCTTTAGTTAAGTTTTAGAGTTTGAAAAGTGGCTAATTGAATATTATTTGACATTTATATTTATTTAGTCATTATTTTATATGTATTGTTTTCCTATTTTAAGTCTATTCTCTTTAACTTTATATGTATGGATAAATTTGATCACATTAAGTTTTGTTGTTGTTTATTTTACTTTTTTTTTTATATATATATATTTTAAATTAGATTTTAATTTTTTATTACTAGTAAACACTACTAATGTGTTTGTGTGCATGTCTCAGGCTCCGTCAGACTCTCTAGGCGTCAGTATAGCTGGCGGTGTTGGCAGTCCTCTGGGTGACGTGCCCATCTTCATCGCCATGATGAACCCCAGCGGCCTCGCAGCGCACACACACAAACTCTGGGTAAGTGGCAAATAGCTCAAATAAATTTGTTTTAGTTTTTTTTAGTAACTTTGTGCATGTGTGTGTTTGTGTGTGTGTTAGATTGGAGACAGGATTGTGTCCATCTGTGGAAACTCAACAGAAGGAATGAGTCACAATAAAGCTGTTTCACTCCTGAAGAACACAACAGGCCTCATACAACTACAGGTACAACACACACATACGCACAACACACAGAAACAGGAAAAACTCCAGTGCCACATGTTAAAAAAAAAAGTAAGGGTGAGTAAATAATGGCAGAATTTTCATGTGTATGTGTGTTGTGCCTTTAACTATGCATCAGAACATTGTGAAAGTCCACATTACTGAATGTCTGTGTGTTTTTAATGTTAGTATGTTGTATTTGTGTGCGCGTCTGTGTGTTTGTGCGTGCATGCATGTGTATAAGTGT
>CAIGQV010019101.1:1844669-1864226 GCA_903798115.1 Danio jaintianensis
ATTCATTCATTCATTCATTTTTCTTCGGCTTAGTCCCTTTATTCATCAGGGTCCGCCACAGCGGAATGAACCGTCAACTTATCCAGCATATGTTTCACACAGTGGATGGCCTTCCAGCTGCAACCCAGTACTGGGAAACACCCATACACACTCACATTCACACTCATAGACTATGGCCAATTTAGTTCATCCAATTCCCCTATAGCGTATGTCTTTGGGGGACTGTGGGGGAAACCGGAGCACCCGGAGGAAACCCACGCCAACAAGGGAAGAACATGCAAACTCCACACAGAAATGCCAACTGACCCAGCCGGGACTCGAACCAGTGACCTTCTTGCTGTGAAGCCACAGTGCTAATCACTGAGCCACTGTATCACCTCTCCCCCCCAAAAACTCAGTGTTTGCTCAAACTAATTGTGAACTCACTTGGGTAAAAACCAAACGCGGCTTAGTGCAACAGGCCTCAGAACTGCTCAGATGTGACAGGATTTCATCCAAACACACACACTCACCAGTTTGGGAAGCATCATGTAACTGAGGAGTGTGATTAAAGTCCCCACACACGGAGTGATGAAATAACCCAGAGCTGCAGAGTCACTTTTAGCTTGACCTGTGTCACACACAAAAAAATGTGCGCACACACACCAACATGTACACACATACAAAAAAATGTGCACGCGCGCACACACACATATGCACACAAACACACAAAAAATGCGTGCACATACACACAAACAGACACGCACAAAGACAAACGAACATACATATACAGAAACAAACACAGACACACATGCGTGCACACACAAAGAAAACATACACAAACACACGCACGGGCACACACACACAAACAAACAAACACACACACAGACAAACAGTCAGTGATTAGATCTGCACAGAAATGCACAAGATGTTCATAAGGCACTCAATGAATTCCTATGGAGGAAAATAAGCAAATATTTCTGTACCATTTTCTACTAATATGCTTGAGGATTTTACTTTTACATTTCAATTTATTTATTTATTTATTTAAAGGATAACCCCTTGAGATGCAACGTCTCATTTTCAAGAGGCTCCCATAAAGACATGACTAAAGACAATTACAAACAGAAGCTCTTCACACCCCAAACCTCACCAACCCTTTCCATTACAAAAAAATTAATCAGATGAGGACAGTGTCATGTTAAATTCAGCTTATTTAAGGTGAAGTCTTACTTGCGATGGCAAAGATCATGGCGAGAGCAGCAAATGTTCCTGCGAGTCCCTGTCCACTCATGAAGACGGCGCTGTACTTCTGCGGTAACAAACCCACCAAACCAAACAGACTGCCCTGCAGAACTGCCCCGAACGCTGACAATACAGAAACAAATTGTATTACAATACAACATTTGATGCATTTTATTATTCAAACATTTACAATAAAATTTAAATGTAAAATTTAAACGCTTTTCTGTGTGATTTAAAAAAATATATTTAATTTATTATTTATTTAATGCATGTGCTGAAAGTGGTGATCATTGCTTAATTTATTGAATGTATTTTCTACAATTATTTGATCAAAAATGCAATAAAATTGGAGTAATAGCGCAAAGTATTACAAACATTTCAAAATGATTTTCTGCTTTTTTTGTAATTTATTAATGCATGTGCAGAAAGCAGTGACTTTTTATTTACTTGAATGTATTTTCTGCAATTATTTGATAAAAAAAATGCTGTAAAATTACAGTAATATTGCAAAATATCATATTTAAAAATGCTTTTCTCTGCGTTTGTTTGTAGCAAAATTACAGTACATTTTTAAAATAATTTGTAAGAATAAAATAAAAAATTTCTGTGCAAAATTATTTTTAAATGTCACTTATTTTCACTATTTAAAGCTGATTTTTGAGCTTCAATGGTCTTTAGTGTCACATGATCCTTCAGAATTTAGAAACATGTATTATTATTATTATTATTATTATTAATATTATTATTGTTATTATTATTATCAACATTTCTGCTGCTTATTTCGGAGAAAACAGACACATTTAAATTTTTCAGGATACTCTGATTCATAGAAAGCTAAAAGAAAAGCAGCATTCATTTGAAATTGAATCGTCTGTAATATTACAAACACATTTAATGTTAGTTGTGATGAATGTAAATCCTGTAAATAAGGCACTCACAGTTGATGAACCAGATGGTCGCCATGGTCACGGAGAAGAACCGGTCCTCCTCCATGGGGATCTTCACCAGGACGGCAGTAAGGAAGAAGAGCAGGAATATGAAGACTAGACTGCCTCCAATCCTCATCTTCTCCGAGATTCTGAAACACACAAATCAGCCAATATGTAGATCACTGCTTTCAGGACATGCATTAAATACATAATAAATTACATTACAAAAACAAATAATGATAATGATAATAATAATAATAATAATAATAATAATAATCACCCAGAAAAGTATTTTTATATATTTGTATTTTTTATGATAATTACTGTGATTTTACTGTATTTATGATCAAATAATTGCAAAAATTACATTCAAGTAAATAAAAAATATATATATCACTGCTTTTATCACATGCATTAAATAAATAATAAATTAAATGTTTTAAAAAATTCACACAGAAAAGCGTTTTAAATGCAATATTACAGTAATTTTACCTCATTTTTGACTGCAGAAAAAATAAGCAAATTTTAGAAGAACCCGCTGTTTTTAGCAGAACAGAAAATTATTTATAAATGTCATATATTGTGATTTTACTGTATTTTTGATTAAATAATTGCAGAAAATATATTAAAATAAATGAAAAAAAAAACTCATTCATTCATTCATTCATTTTCTTTTTGGCTTAGTCCCTTTATCAATCTGGGGTCGCCACAGCGGAATGAACCGCCAACTTATACAGCATATGTTTTACGCAGCGGATGCCCTTCCAGCCGCAACCCATCACTGGGAAACACCCATACACTCCCATTCACCCACATACACTACGGCCAATTTAGCTTACCCAATTCACCTATAGCGCATGTGTTTGGACTTGTGGGGGAAACCGGAGCACCCGGAGGAAACCCACGCCAACACGGGAAGAACATGCAAACTCCACACAGAAATGCCAACTGACCCAGCCGAGGCTCGAACCAGCGACCATCTTGCTGTGAGGCGATTGTGCTACCCACTGCGCCACCGTGCTGCCCCCACATGCATTAAATAAATAATAATTTACAAAAAAACTAATTACACAGAAAAGCATTTTTAAATGTTTGTAATATATTGTAATTTTTACTGTGATTTTACTGTATTTTTGATCTATACATTCAATACATTCAAGTAAATAAAAATATATCACTGCTTTTATCACATGCATTAAATAATACATTACAAAAATAAATAAAATTTTTAAAAAAAATACAGAAAAGCATTTTTAAATGTTTGTAATTTATTGTGATTTTACTGTATTTTTGATTAAATAATTGCAGAAAATACATTTAAGTAAATAAAAAATATCACTGCTTTCAGCACATGCATTAAATAATAAATTACTTTAATTGACACAGAAAATTATTTATAAATGTTTGTAATATTTTGCAATATTACTGTGATTTTACTGTATTTTTGATCAAATAATTGCAGAAAATACATTCAACTAAATAAAAAAATATCCCCTTCTTCAGACTTTTCATCTGTCAGACTGAACTCATTTTATTGCATGTGTTTTAATATTAAAATGCATCAAATGTTGTTTTAATATGGATTCATAATGCATCAAAAAAATGAAATTCTTGATTTTTTGCAATTTATATTTTCTGAATTACATTAAAGTGCACTTCATTAACATATTTAATCTCTTGACATTTATTTATTTATGTATTTATTTATAACTATTCCAGCATATGTTTTATGCAGCGGATGCCCTTCCAGCTGCAACCCAGTACTGAGAAACACACACACACTCATACACTACGGCCAATTTAGTTTATTCAATTCACCTACAGCGCATGTGTTTAGCGCACAAGCGACCTTCTTGCTGTGAGGCCACAGTGCTAACCACTGAGCCACCGTGCCACCCTATTATAAACATTGTCTATTAAAAACAGAAGGTTTCTCACCGTGGATAGAGAATAGAGTTGAGCAGCGTGAACAGCAGCAAAGGCAGCTGGGAAAGCAGAGTCATCCAGTTATTGAAATAATACTTTTTTCCGGATGTTATTGTTCCGTTCCCCGATTCAGACGTGTTGAGTCTCTCATTGAAATACTGAAGAAAAGCAGAATAAAAATAATCAATGTTAGAGACACTGAATCAGTTTTAGCACCTAAGAGAGCAGAGTCGCTGATGCTTTTTTTAATGATATTTATTTTTCAAAAAAGTCCAGATTTTTCCTTAATAATTAGAAATGACGGACTGGAAAGTGAATCGTTTTGAAAACATCCTTTTTTGGCATTTAAAAAAAACAACTAATAAGAACATAAATTAGGCACCGTAACCAACAGTGCACAGATTCATTCATTCATTTTCTTTTCGGCTTAGTCCCTTTATTAATCTGGGGTCGCCAAAGCGGGATGAACCGCCAACTTATCCAGCATATGTTTTACGCAGCGGATGCCCTTCCAGCTGCAACCCATCACTGGGAAACCCACACACTCTCATTCACACACATACACTACGGACAATTTTAGCTTACCCAAATCACCTATACCGCATGTCTTTGGACTTGTGGGGGAAACCGGAGCACCCGGAGGAAACCCACGCCAACACGGGGAGAACATGCAAACTCCACACAGAAATGCCAACTGACCCAGCCGAGGCTCGAACCAGCGACCTTCTTACAGTGCACAGATCTTATTTCTAAATAAAAAATATGAATAATTTCCCATTTAGTTAAAGGTGCAGCAGGTGATTGTCTTCAGAAACATTTTTCGTTGTGCTGGTTGAAAGTCTCTTCACATTCCAATAGTAATGATTAAATTAAATGATCTAAATGTATTTATATATATTTTTATATTCTGGGTAAGACATAAGACCCAAAAAAGTTCATCCAATTCAAATTTGTCAGGCTGACAATTTCCATAATTCTGATAAGTAGCCCAAACTGTCTGTCAGCAAATGTAGATTTGTACAACTGCGCACCTCTGTTCACGCAGATCCGCCGCTGGACACGAGTGACAGCGGTAAAAACAAATGCTTAAATAAAAACTTTTAAAAATCCTGAATCAATATTGGAGTTAGTTTTGCACACTGGAGTAAGGATGACACCATGGCTGAAGTATTTCTTTTAGACAGGTAATGTTATGCTTTAAAACTATTTTAGTCACACAAAGCTGATGTAGATTGTGTTGTTATGAATGGGTTATATGCACAGAAGTGTTGTTCAGCCACTGAAATCTCCCGCTGAAAGATTGATGTGACTATTTTTAGTTTCATAGGGTCCTTTTACAGCTTCGATAATGTAGAATTTTAGTTAGTTTAACAACAAAACATCAGTAAATAGCGCTATTCCGCCTAGCCTGCTTTACGGAGTTGCTTTTATATTCACATTGGTTCATTTTTGAACAATGTCAGCCTGTGACACGCTCCCTATATTGTTTACCGCTACTTTGAATATTGGGTCTGAAATAGCATGCAAGTATGGCTTAGTAATAAGTGTAATTCCTGCATCCGCTGGCCAACCACTAAGCATACAGTAGTGGCTTTAGGACAAAGCCTGTGAGAGAGTGAGACCAACGATCCCTGCATGCATGAAATATTGCACATTATGACAAGTTTTGCTTGCTAACTACATAACTGAAAATGTGCCAGATATAATACAGTTTTTTGTTGGGAATTGTAGTATTATTAAGTACTATAAAGTTTTCTAACTGGCGAATGGCATGATCTAGGGGGTCTCTGTCATCTTTAATGTGCGCCTTTGTGATTTCAGGAGGTGTGGCTTTGGACGGCAGGGGAGGGATTGTATTTGAAAGATATTATGCTAACCAGTTAGCATTTAGGCAGATCACCTACTGCACCTTTAACTATTATTATTATTATTATTATTATTAAATCAAGCCCACTTCAAGAAATATTGAGTAAAATGTTTGGGCAACACTTTAGTTTAGGTCACAATTTATGCTATTAACTACTGGCTTATTATCTGCCTATTATTAAGATATTAATCGGTCATTAGTAGTTATTCTGCATCCCTAATCCTACCCAAACCCGATAATTACCTATTAATGCACAGCTAATCAGTAGTTTATTAAGCTAGTGGTGTTAGTTAATGGTTTGTTAATACCATGAATTGTGACCTAAACTAAAGTGCTACTGAAGTTTAAAAACAACTTTTTCTATTAATTTTGACTGTTTTATTTTCTAATGTTTAACTTGACTAAATCACATTTAGCTTCCCACAGTTAAAACCTTAATTATAAAATAAACAGACTTGCAAATCAAGCCACAACCCAAACTACTGAAATAACCCTGCTTTAAACACACAGACCTTAAACACACAGTGGAAAAAACAACATCACAGTAACACTAAGAGCAGGAATTTGAGCTGAAACTGTGATGTTTTACTTCATGTTGGTTCAATGTTTCCACTGTGTGTTTAAGGCAGAGATGCCCAAAGTAGGGCCTGCGGGCCAAAGTTGGCCCATGGTAACCTTTGATTTGGCCCACCATCCCATCTGGAAAGAGAGGGAGAATGATGGGGAGGTGGTTGGGGCGAATGCCTTTGACAGAGATCATCATTTTGAATTTAACATAACCTTTTGTTTCTTTGTTTTATTGCTGAGCTACAAAAAAAAAGCCAACTAAGATTAAATGATTCAATTAAATGTTGTAAATCAGGGGTGTCCAAACTCGGTCCTGGAGGGCCGGTGTCCTGCAGAGTTTAGTTCCAGCCCCAATCAGACACACTTGGGCTAGCTAATCAAGCTCTTACTAGGCTTTCTAGAAACATCCTTGCAGGTGTGTTGAGGCAAGTTGGAGCTAAAATCTGCAGGACACCGGCCCTCCAGGACTGAGTTTGGACACCCCTGTTGTAAATGAATGTTTTAAAATGTAAATACTGTCACTTGAGGGATAGAGAACAATGCACAAGACATCTGCGAGCAAATCAAGGTAAAGACAGGTACAGCTCAAATTCAGCACTGAACTCCATTGTGTTATTAATAGGATTGTTTGTGTTTTTACTGTAATAAGTTCATTATAAACTGTTAAAAATGAAACTGCATTAGTTAATATGATTTAGAGCAATATTTTATAGTTATTTTTAAATATTACAGAATAAATAAGTAAATTACTAATGGCAAATTTAATATATATTGTTTTAGTATCCGCTTGTTAAGTGTGACGTCACGCAAAGCGGCTTCCGGGTCCAAGCGCTCTATCAAACTGTATGGTGAGACTCAACAAATGGTAATAATAAACGTTTACAAAGTGATGCAATACTTTCAAAAATCACGACTGCAATATATATATCCATGCCTAATATCCGATGGCCAGAAAGTGAATAGGTTTTTATAAATTATTCAAATATTGGTGTCTGAGACGCAGCAAGTCCAGAGACTGTTGTGTACACCATGATTTTATATAAAATTCACTTTAATAATGTGTGATAGGACTAAAAAGTGGTCATAAACGAATATTTTCTCAATTCAAATGAGCAGCGGCTTGGACCCAGAAACAGTATTTGATACGTCACCAATATGTCACGACTTAACAAGCGGATATATTCAGCCCACAGCCCTCAATCAAGTTTGCTTTTTGGCCCTTTATAGGAAAAGGTTTGGGCACCCCTGGTTTAAGACCTTTAGTTTAAGCCAGGGGTGTCCAAACTCGGTCCTGAAGGGCCGGTGTCCTGCAGATTTTAGCTCCAACTTGCCTCAACACACCTGCACGGATGTTTCTAGAAAGCTTAGTAAGAGCTTGATTAGCTAGCCCAGGTGTGTCTAATTAGGGTTGGAACTAAACTTTGCAGGACACCGGCCCTCCAGGACTGAGTTTGGGCACCCCTGGTTTAAGTGGTTCAGTCCTGGCTTTTTGTCCGCTAGTAAGCTAATTACAGTTAACCTATTGGAAAATTCAGACAGAAAAAACACCAATGTCCTGCAGCACAATTCCTCTTAGGCTAATTTAGAGCTCTTTAAAACATAGAGACACTGTGTTGTTTCAGCAGATCTGATCATTCGTTTAACCTAACAGATTTCTGTAACTACTAAGCCTTTTTGCTGACATTTAATGCTTAAGTAAAAAAATAAAACAGCCGTTGACTTTAACATTAAAAGACTTGATTCTCCTGAGAAAACACTCACCCTTTTTGCTCATAGTAGACTGTATTTTTTAAATAATACATGCAATTAAACATGCATTTTCTTTATAGCTAGAGAAAAGATGTTTCTGTGCTTGACTTGATGTGTTTAATTGTAAAAGCACCATCACAGGTATTTTTCACCACAGAAAGAGTGCTTATTAATTGAGAAAACTATTATTATTTTTTGCTATAATTTTCATTTTATTTCAGTTATTTTACTTTTTTCGCTGAATGTTGGTAGTTTCATTTAGTTTGAGTTTTTTTTTCATTTATTGCAATTGTTTTACATAATACAAATTTTATTTATGAGTTTTATGGCAAATTACAGTAAAAAAAAAAAGACAAAAAAACAATTATATTTTTAAAAAAAGTATAGATATTATCAACTTAAGCACATACAATGAAAAAAAAATATCAACAAATAAAAAGGTAGATAATAATGTGGCTTAACAAAAACTACAATTGTACAATCTGTTTCACACAATACACTCTACTTTGAACTTAGGAAAGAAAAAGAATCCATTTGCTGGAACAAGGACTTATATAAGGTCTATATTTGACAATAAAACATGTTCTTGGATACATTTCCTAAATGGGTCCCAGATTTTCTTAAACTGGTTAGATGAACCTCTAGACAGTCAAATTTTTTCCAACTTCAGGAAGAAGAGGACATCACAAATCCACTGTGTTAGGGTTGGAGGTTTCTGATCCTTCCACCTAAGCAATATTAGTTGTTTGGCCAGGAGCACAATAAAAGCTATGCAATCAGATTGTATCTTTGTAAGATTATATGACATGGGAATTGCAATAGTTTTTTAGTTTATTTTATCAATACTTCTAGTCTTAGCTTTAGTTTTCATTTACTAAAATAAGCTTTGTTCATATTGTCAACGGCTGCTTGTTTTGTTTAACAGAAGCAAGCACATTGTGAGACTCTGCCATGTTAATCTTGTTTGACTGGTGTTGCTCTGCTGTTATTTCTCATCTTTTGGCCTGTTTCCCACATATTTTACCATTGAGGCAGTCATGAAAAAGTTCCATGGCAGCAGCGTTCCCAAGCCCAGGATGAAGAAAATGATGGCGACCAGAAAACCCCTGCAAAGGAGAGGAGAAGAAGATAATCAACATAATTTAATATGTGCAAAACATTCATGCTTCCTCAGGTTAAAAACAATATGAGTCTACAAGTCTTCAGAGTTGATTTCTATTTTATTTTCAGCAATATGTCATCTTGTATGACTAAATGTAAAGATTTTCTATCCATACTTCTATACTTTAAATACCATATTGAGTCAATGTTGAGTCAGTCTACAGTATTAAAAGATAATCAGAACAATAACATTTTCATATTGACTCATTCCAGAATTGCAGATACATTTCATGCATTTTTTATTCATTTTCCTTAAACTGGAATGATAGAAAACACAATTATAAGTATTAAAAATCCAGTATTAATGTGAAATAACGCAAAATCCTTTTATATATGATAGGACATATTTGATTGTTACTAAATGTTGTTTAACTCCACATGACAGAAGACGACGAAGATGATCATCACTGTTTAACGTGCAAAACATTCATGCTTCCTCAGGTTAAAAACAATATTGAGTGTACAAGTCTTCAAATTTGATTTCTATTTTATTTTACAGCAATACGTCATCTTGTATGACTAAATGTACAGATTTTCTATCCATACTTCTATACCATATCGAGTCAATGTTGAGTCAGTCTACAGTATTAAAAGATAATCAGAACAATAACATTTTCCTAGGCTGCATTTACACTGCATGGTTCAAGTGACTCAATTCGGATCTTTTTCTCTCATGTAGCACAGATGGGATATAGCCCATGTACGTGTAAGCAGGAAAAAAAAATTAAAAATCACATGGATTCCGATTTACTCAAATCAGATTCAGACCTTGTTCATATGTGGAAATTTATCAGATATGAATGGGATGGGTGCCCTTGTGTCTGCAGTGTAAGCAGGTAGATCGTATTTTCACCAGTCAATGCGAGTCGCGCATCATTAAAAACTCTAGCGAATGACGTCAACTCTCAGAACAGACTTCAGCAGAGTCCCAAACCATACATGATTTATGAAAAATTATAAACCATTTGTAAAACACTGTATATATTAATGACTAGTTTAAGGTTTAGGTATTGTTAATAAGGTTGTATGCATTATTTAACCTGAGCAGTCATGCTTATCTAAAAGCTGGAGAAAAATACTCTTGATTAGGTGCTTTTCTCTCTGAGTGAACTGAGTTTATTAAGTGCACACAGAGCTCTGCTATAGTAAAATTTATAGAGGAAATCCCTCCAACCTGCTCTTTTACATTATCTGCTCAATGAATGGATGAATGTGTGAAACAAGAACGGTAGTGAATGACAGTTTTAGTATAAGGTACTCTATGTAACAGAGTTTATTTAGTGTTTGCTTATTTTTTTGTTTGCAATATTTCTATTTACCACTGCAAATTAATACATTTTAATATCTCAAAATGAACTTGGAGGAATAACACTTAAAAACACTTAATAGCAACAGCTAGGCCAGTCACGATAATTAATTTTTGTTGTGCGATATAGTCACAGAAATTGTTGCGATAAGCGATATTATTGTCATTTTGAGACCATGTTATGACACTGATTACAGAACGATTATATAACAGCAAAATAATGCAAACAGCCATAAACACTTTCAAGAGACTAATGCTTTTCACTCTTAATGTCATTTAGACTCTGTAATTCAATGTCAAGAATTATGTAAATGTGCTATTATATATCCTATTAAATGTCCTATTAATTAAATGTCCAATTATTAACTTTGACATCGGTGAGGTAAAATGTAAATGTCATTGTAAAATGGCTTTAACGTTTTCTGTGAATTTGTAAATATATATTGCAACACCAAAAATTTTTGAGGTCATGTACAAATATTGCACGGTAAGAAGATTTGATTATTGTGACAGGCCTAGCAGCAGCAAGTCCCAAGGCAACCCTACAATCACACATATATTATGCAATTTCTCAATGTCACATAATAACCACATATTTAATTTGAAAAGATACATATAAGCAATAATGAATGTACAATTCAACCCAGGCTCATTGGAAATATGTGTCTCAGCCTATATTTCTGTGAAATACGTAGTTCCAGGGATATTTCGTTGCACGTTTCAGATAACAAATCCGCTAGAGGGCGCTGTCTACATTTCACGAATCTGAAATACGTTATTTAGGGTATGTTTGTTGCATGTTTCAGATACACATCCAGGAGAAGGCAAACCACTGAGCTAAACCCTTCACTAAACCCAACCTATAGTGTTTTCAGAAGCAGACGTAAGAGTATAGTACACTGGAACTAGGGCTGCACAGTATTGGAAAAATCGGACATTGTGATATTTCATTTTTCTGCAATAAATATTGCGAGACAAGTACAATTTCACCAGATGACTTGAGTAGCTCTATTTGGAAAGAATTGATCATTTTAGATTGATTGGTATGGTTCTGTAGGGGAGTGCATCTGCATAAAACATAATAAACAATCTACAAGCACAGAAAAATGCAATAAAGAAAAAAATTCTAATGAACTAAACTATGTTTTATTGTTTCCCAAGGAGTCGTTCAGGTACAGTAATCGAATAATCAAATGTAAAATAATACAGCATAGTCTTCGTTTTATACATAATTCAATAAAATTAATAGTTAGTAAAGTTACAGCAATTTCTCAGGTCTGAATGCTTTTAAAATCCTCATACAATCACAGGCCTCAAAACCCATGCAAATGATAGACTATTGCGAATGATAACCATTGATGCTGAAACCATATATTGTGCAGCCTTGAAGGAGTGGTCCACTACGATATCATATTTGAAACTTTAGTTGATGTGTAATGTAGCTGTGTGAACATAAACAACATCTCTGAATGTAATATGCTCAAAGTTCAATGCAAAGGGAGGCATTGGCTTTTACAGAGTTAGCTTAGCAAAGCCTCCAGCAAACGAAGTTTGGGGACTACTAAAAAATACATCCGGGCTAATGAGATCACAAACGCTTCAGGTTACGCGCATTCACCACGCGCACACACCCTGCGCAGCGAAGGGGCGTGGCCAGAGGTGCTGTAATGTTATAGCAGAGAAAGCTAAAATGTCGTCCAAATGCTGCTATTTCCACAGAGCTTCTTCTGTTTCTGTATTTGGGCTTCCAAAGGACACGACACAAAGACAGAAGTGCTTACAGTTTAATTTTAATTATGTTCCAGAGAATTATAATAAAGATATAGCTAGCATTTGACAAAGGAGAACTTCCAGAATCTCTCCTAGTTCAGTGCTGGATTTGGCTAAAACTCCTCCAACCGACGAAGCTGTGGATTGTGAGCCACAACCTGCAAGTATTATTATTCGTTAAAATTTATCAATTACATGCACAGTTTCTAGCGTTAACGGTTTGCTGTAGCGAGGACGTAAACAAGGATGTAAACAACGGGAAATGCTGTTTGCCACCGCTAACAATTTAGCTACAAATTCATATTTATCAGTCAAACCGCTGTAAACACCCACAATCTTCAGCAGCGCTGCACTGTCTCTCTATGTCTGTCTCTCTACGTGTGTCTCTCTAGGCGGCTGCTTTTCGAGCGTTCTACATCTCAAATAACAAACTCGCAAAAATATGACAATGTTTCATATTACTTACCCATGCTTATTCTGAATATATGTGAAAGACACTTGTCAGATTTTATTTTAGAGAGCAGGCGGTGTGCCGGGTGTGCTTTTCATTTTTCTGTTTGATTCAGGCAGCTAACGCTGCTAACAGCTTCTCTGTTTACACAGCGCAAAAGCACGTGCTTGTAGGGGCGTGACGTGGAGCCAATCCGCGAATCACAGCACATTAAGTAAGCTGAACAATCAGAGCCTCTTGAGGGCGGGCCTTTCAGAGGAACTAGGAAATATAACAGTTAGCTGAGTAGCTGTATATAATCAAAGTAAGATTTAGAAAAAAATAACGTGAATTTCTACAAGTGAAGCATGAGCACACATTGCTTTGCATCTTATAAACACAACCAAGCCTTAAAAATACACTGTGGACCACCCCTTTAAATGCAACCATGTAGTTTAACCTTGGATTTACATTGCTTTTATCTGTTTTGAGTAAGCGTGCTTCACTGGACTCGAACCCAGTGGTGTTTATTTGTTGTTGTGCAAAGAACTGCAGAAAAATAATCCTTTATTCGTCAATAATATGTCCCTGTAAACATCATTAGTGTGAAAAGGAACAAGTTGTAGTCGTCATACTGCCCCCTAGTGTTAATTTTAACCCAGAAAATGCAAACATATGTCAAGTACGTTTCACAAAAATGTAGGCTGAAGCACGTATTTCTAATGAGTCTGTGTTGATACAATGACAAGCAGATTTTGAAACGAACGAACACACAGAATGAGACCTCAGGCAACGGTGGAAAGCTATTAGCTTGATTACAGTTTGTATCAGTGTTTTCTGTTGCCTCACTGCGAGCTTTCAGAGTGATTAACCAGAAACCACAGCGTCTGTTTGCTCAAAATCGCAAATCATCAAGGTTCACTGAGAATCAACCAGGCAAGAATAAAAACCTACCGGTCAGCAGGCGCGTCCTCCGTTTTGCTCATTTTGTCTGCTGTACGGGTGGCAGCTATTCAAAAGAGACACACACACACAAATCATCAAAACACAACTCAAGCTTTAACATTTTATATATAATACTACTATTATATTAAAAAATAATAATAATACATATTATATGCAGTAAAAATAGTCTCATTGTACTGCACTCTTCACTTATTTGCACTCTTACCTGCTATGTGCCCTTAATTGTATAGTATTCTCATATATTTTGTATTTTCTTTCTTTCTCTCCTAATTTTACCGAAAACTATTAGTATTTATTGTACATTAACACTCCTCTTGTAGTATTTTTATTATTTGTATGCACCCAGGGTCTGACAGTAACATAATTTCTATTCTCTGCATGTCTGTAGATTTTTATTTTTTAAAGCTGACTTTAACATCACAAACTGCACAAATTACTTATCCTTCAGCAAAGATTTCATTCAATGAATCTAGATCTGCACATTCTGCTTAATAACATCCGCCCTTGATGCAGTAAAATTGCTTTTAGTCATGTCAATCTTATAATGCGCTAAAAATAATCCTTCATTTACTCACATGCAGCATCTGAAAAGTCCTCACGGAGGAGTTTTATACCACTGAGTGCATCAAATACAAAGTACACCAAACAGCATGTGCTCACATGAACAGACATGGCTACTACGTGAGATTTACGTGAACAGAGGAGAGGAGGAGTGTTCACATCACTCGAAAAAAAACACACAATATACCCAGCAGACACCTGTGTGGTTTCAAAGTAAATTAATTATAAAATGTTCACAGACAATATACTGGAAGAAAAAAAGGTGCATGCAATGTGAAGGAATATAACTATAAATATAATATAAGGAAGGAAACATAATATAATATAAAATAAATAATATAATATAAATATAAGAAAGGAATATAAACTGGTAATAATAACAACACTTGTGAATGTGAAGTGTGTTTTTTTCCTCAGGCCATTTTCAACTTGAATAGAAACATACTGGACTCTTAAGGTTTATGGTTTTTCTAACCAATAAAGCCACTTAATTGTAAATGGTTGTATATAAATATTTGTATTACTTATTTGTGCAGTTAAACAATGTTAAATGGGACCTATTATGCCCCTTCTTTCAAGATGTAAAATAAGTCTCTGATGTCCCTGGAGTGTATGTGTGAAGTTTCAGCTCAAAATACCACACAGATAATGTTTTTTAACTCTCTGAAACTGACACTTTTAGGCATTGATCCTAATTGTGGCAGATTCAACCGACCAACACACACCAACACCGAACAACACACTGACTCACAGACATGCTGAGAATGTCATTGAATGAACCCTTCAGTGGCCGCTTCAGTGCTTCTGCTCAAAACACCAGTAAACGTTTAAGTTTTTTCACATGTTTAAAAGGTTAAAACCAGAAGGAGAGAGAAAGAAAGTAATGCGATGGGTTAAACCACAAATATCTGAAGAATTTTAAGATGTTTTCAACTACAACTTCACTACAATGGCCATTTCAGAGCAGAAGTTGATTCACAATGAATAAAAATTGAGATTGAGGTTTTCCTTTCTTGCTTTTCCCTACATTTTAGAATTTTCAATTATACACAGGTTAAAACAGGACGTCTTGTTTTGGTGTCTGCACCAAAATATATAATATCATGTACTGTAATGTAAAGCATAAAGAATATTAAAAAGTCTTCTAATGCATCAAATAATGTTCGATCATTCACTGTAACTGATCTATTTTGGTAAAAACAACATGTCAATTCCGACTTAAAGGGATAGTTCACCCAAAAAATTATAATTTGCTCACTTTTCTCTCTCTCAAGTGGTTAAAAATCTTTATGGGTTTCTTTCTTCTGTTGAACACAAAAGAATATATTTTAAAGAAAGCTGAAAACCTGTAATAAATACATATACTATGGAAGTCAATGGTTACAGGTTTCCAACATTTTTCAAAATATCTTCTTTTACGTTTAACAGAAGAAACAAACTCATGAAGCTTTAAAACAAGAAAAGGGTGTCTAAATAATGACAGACTTTTCATTTTTTGGTAAACTATCCCTTTAAGGGCCGGCATGGTGGCTCAGTGGTTAACACTGTCGCTTCACAGCAAGAAGGTCGCTGGTTTGAGTCCCAGCTGGACCAGTTGGCGTTTCTGTGTGGAGTTTGCATGTTCTCCCTGTGTTAGTCCTCCACAGTCCAAACACATGCGCTATAGGTCAATTGAATAGACTTAATTGGCTGTAGTGTATGAGTGTGTGTGTGTAAATGTGAGAATGTATGGGTGTTTCCCAGTACTGGGTTGCGGCTGGAAGGGCATCTGCTGCGTAAAACATATGACGGAATAGTTGGGGGTTCATTCCACTGTGGCGACGGAAAATGAATGAATGAATATTCCTGTTCCATATGACTAAACACATATTCTGAGAACATTACAATGTTTTCTGAGCTTAGACGCATCTAAACCTATTCTCACAATAAGACTCTGACACAATAATTAGGACACGTTAAAATACCATATGACCTGCTCTTTCTATACACAAGCACACAGAAACAGGATAGTGCTGCTAATTCTCCTTTTAGGTGTAAACTGAACTAACTTCCGAGTGTGAATCAGAACTTCTGCATTCTCCATATGCGGCCTTCAGGCACTCGTGCTTGACGAGGAAGGATCGCGAAACTAATCCAATTACATGCTCCTTTAGTTACACAATGAAGAGTGTGTTATAAATGTTTATATTCATTTTCCTTCAATTCTTCATGCGGTTTCATTTTTTCAGTAGCCACACACACAAATCATCTGCTTATCGACATCTACAATCAACAAATTTGCCTTTTCTTTATTGTTGAGACTCTTATTTTGATATTTTCTGTTTGTGTTTTATAATAGTTATTGTCCTTTTTATTAGATATTAAATGTGTCAAACAGTTTTTCACATTTTGAATGAAAGTTTATTTCTAATAATAATAACAATTCTAGAAATAAATTAATAACAAAAAAAACATATCTATATTTTAACATCTCAAGTTAACTATAATAATATTAAAATACAAAGGATATTCAAAAGATATTCAAAAGATATTGTAACTAGTAAGATGAACAAACATCTGACTGCTTATCGACATCTACAATCAACAAATTTGCCTGTTCTTTATTGTTAAGTCTCTTATTTTTATATTTTCTGTTTGTATTTTATAATAGTTATTGTCCTTTTTATTAGATATTAAATGTGTCAAACAGTTTTTCACATTTTAAATGAAAGTTTATTTCTAATAATAATAGTAATAATAATAATAATAATAATTCTAGAAATAAATTAATAAAAAAACAAAAAGGCAAATGTATATATCTATATTTTAACATCTCAAGTTAACTATAATAATATTAAAATACAAAGGATATTCAAAAGATATTATAACTAGTAAGATGAACCTGGATCATGCTTTTTATTTTTCATATAATTTACATTTATTAAAAAACAGGTTGCACTTTAAATTAGGCTTTTTTGTAGTGACTAAATAAATAAATAAATAAATAAATAAATAAATAAATAAATAAATAAAATCAATGACCCCAGCAAGCTCACAATGTGCCCTTAACCTTAGTTTTTTTTGTTTTTCTTTAGGTTATTTTTTTAATACCGTTAAAGGAATGTTTATTATTTTTAGGGTATTTTTACATTTTACATTTACATTAGGCACAAACACAAACATCTGACTGCTTATCGACATCTACAATCAACAAATTTGCCTGCTCTTTATTGTTGAGACTCTTATTTTGATATTTTCTGTTTGTGTTTTATAATAGTTATTGTCCTTTTTATTAGATATTAAATGTGTCAAACAGTTTTTCACATTTTGACTGAAAGTTTATTTCTAATAATAATAATAATAATAATAATAATAATAATTTCCCAGTGATGGGTTGCAGCTGGAAGGGCATCCGCTGTGTAAAACATATGCTGGATAAGTTGGCGGTTCATTCCGCTGTGGCGACCCCAGATTAATAAAGGGACTAAGCCGAAAAGAAAATGAATGAATGAATGAATGAATGAATGAATAATAATAATTCTAGAAATAAATTTAATTATATAAACAATGTATATATCTATATTTTAACATCTCAAGTTAACTATAATAATAATAATATTAAAATACAAAAGATATTCAAAAGATATTATAACTAATAAAATGGACCTGGACCATGTTTTTTATTTTTCACATTTCACATTTTGAATTAAAATTTATTTTAATGTAGAAATATATATACTTTTTATTTATTTAAATATTATTGGCCCATTTATTATGACATTGACATTTACAAAAAGTGACATTTATAAAAAGTCTCAAATCCTTTCAGCTTTAAATGTTATTTTGTAGTAAATAAATAAATGAAAGCAATTACCCCAGCAAGCACACAATGTTAGGCCTGTCACGATATCTATTTTATGTTGTACGATATATTGCACCAAAATATATTGCGATAAACGATATTATTGTCATTTTAAGACCATTTTATGGCACTCATTATATAACGCATGACAATATAATATCATCACAATGCAAGTACACTCTTCCAAAGAACACATAATATTTCATTCTTAAGTATATTTCATTTAATTATAGTCATTTTAATAATGAGGCATTGGAGTCAGAAGGTGAAAACGCAGATCCTAAATAAATAATAATAAATGTTAACACAAAAGTGCAAGGTAAAGAGCAACAGAGGCTGTGATATCTGCTGCCAGATCTATTTTCAGTTGTCAGACACACACATGAAAATGTATTACAGTAATTTATAGTAAATACTACAGTGTTTTTTAACCATACTGACACTGACACCTCCAATAGAGATAGAGATGTTGCACAATCAGCTGAAATGTTGCTAGAATTGGTTTTCATGTATGGGCGATATATATTGAATCACCAAAAATGATTGAGGTCATGTCCATGTGTTGTGCGATCAGTCCATATATTGATTATTGTGACAGGCCTACACAATGTGCCCCTAACCTTAGTTTTTTGTTCTCTTTTGGTTATTTTTTAAAATAACGTTGAAGTTATTTTAACATTTTACATTTACATTAGCCACACACACACACACACACACACACACACACACACACACACACACACATCTGACTGTATATCGACACCTACAATCAACAAATTTGCCTGTTCTTTATTGTGGAGACTCTTATTTGTTTTCTCATTTGCATTCAGTCTGATTCTCCACTTTACAAACAAATCTCTCCGTTAAAGTCAAAGCAGCTGAACAGATTTAACACTGTCTAATCAAATATTTTTAAATCCTTTCAGCTTTAAATGAGATTTTAATATTTTGGTTGGTTGATTGGCAGGCAAGCAAGCAAGCAAGCGGGTGGATGGATGGACAAAACGATCTATAGATAGACAGATAGATAGACAGATAGATAGACAGACAGACAGACAGATAGACAGACAGATAGATAGATAGACAGATACATAGACAGATACATAGACAGATACATAGACAGATAGATAGATAGATAGATAGATAGATAGACAGACAGACAGACAGACAGACAGACAGACAGACAGACAGACAGATAGATAGATAGATAGATAGATAGATAGATAGATAGACAGACAGACAGACAGACAGACAGACAGA
>CAIGQV010019101.1:1872834-1882834 GCA_903798115.1 Danio jaintianensis
TATTATTATTAGTAGTAGTATTATTATTATTATTATTATTATTATTATTATTATTAGTAGTAGTAGTAGTATTAGTATTATTATTATTATTATTATTATTATTATTAGTAGTAGTAGTAGTAGTAGTAGTGGTAGTAGTAGTAGTGGTAGTAGTAGTAGTAGTAGTAGTAGTATTAATGTTATTATTAGTATTATTATGTTGTTGTTACTTTTTTATCATTACTACTGTCATTTGTTTTCAAATCACAAATGCTTTAGCAATAGCCTACATGTGTAACATTTCAGTGTGTGTATACGTATGTGTGTGTGCGCGCATGCAAGTGTGTGTATGTGGGGGAAGGGCGACATTGGAGACAAGAAGCAGAGAGAGGAGGAGAGATGTTGTAAAATCCAGGTCTGCTATTGGTCCAGATGATGTGAATGATTGTGATGTAGAAGCAGAAGGAGAGCATCATGCAGCATCTCTGACTCGGCACTGCTTTAATTTGGTCTTTTTTCTCCCTCCCCGACTCCAGTTACAGATGCAAGGACGCAGGTAAAAACATCCCCAAGGGCAAGAGAGATACATCGAGAAAATAATGCATCAAGATTTATTCATCATGAGAGTGAAAGGAGAAATCTGGAGCTCACGCCGAGCAGCTCCAATGGAGGACGCTGAAATATGAGCAGATGTCAACACAATCCCACGCTGCACTGCTCACAGGATGGACTCAAACGGTGATGGCAATGACGAGTGGACGGAGGAGCAGTGGGAGAAATGGTACGAGCTTGTTTTCACTGCTAGAATACTGTATGTAGAAATGATGCTTGTGAGAGGCTGATAGTCCATGTGTTTGGATGCAGCGTCCTTTGCAGAGGGTTGGTTTTGTTGACATGGCAACGTTCTGTCATGTCAGACATTTTTATTGAAAAAATCATTGTTTACTTTTGACAATTATTGTTTAATATGGTTGTAAGTGACTGATGTTGCTGTATTAGTGCATGTGTTTGGAAGCAGCATCCATTGCAGAGGGTTGTTTTTGTTGACTTGGCAACGTTCTGTCATGTCAGACATTTTATTGCAATATTATTTTTTTTAACCTTTGACAATAATTCATATTAGGGGCGACACAGTGGCTCAGTGGTTAGCACTGTGGCCTCACAGCAAGAAGGTCGCTGGTTTGAGCCTCAGCTGGGTCAGTTGGCACTTCTGTGTGGAGTTTGCAAGTTCTCCCCGTGTTGGCGTGGGTTTCCTCCGGGTGCTCCGGTTTCCCCCACAGTCCAAACACATGCGCTATAGGGCAATTAATGAACTAAATTGGCCGTAGTGTCTGTGTGAATGAGTGTGTATGGGTGTTTCCCAGTACTGGGTTGCAGCTGGAAGGGCATCCGCTGTGTAAAACATATGCTGGATAAGTTGGCGGTTCATTCTGCTGTGGCGACCCCTGATGAATAAAGGGACTAAGCCCAAGGAAAATGAATGAATGAACTGATACTGCATGTGTTTTAATCCAGCATCCATTGCAGATGGTTATTTTTGTTGACATGGCAACATTCTGTTAAGTCAGTCATTTTTATTGGAAATTAATTTTTTACTTTTGACAATTATTATTTCATGTAAGAGTCTGACAGTACATGTTAGTGCATGTGTTTTAATTCAGCATCCATTGCAGATCATTGTTTATGTTGACATGGCAATGTTCTGTCATGTCAGATATTTTTATTGCAATATAATCTTTGACAATCATTATTTCATATGACTTGCACAATATTATTGTCTTCACGTGCTGCCTTTTATTTAACCCTTTATTTAAAGGATTTATTTTAAATCCTTGGAGTATTGCTGGGGGTTATAACATGGCTTTTTGAACTTTAATTAAAATTTACATTGTAATCAATGTTAATGAAATGAACATAAAGGCCCGATAAAGGCATGTAATCCACCTTACAGTATAGGTTTTATAACTGCAGTGTCACAGACTGTGATGAGGGACCTTTATTTTGAAATGTGCATATGCATCTCACAGAGAGACACACAATCTGCTCCTGAAAACATGCTGGTGCTCCTTTGGCTAATAAAACTAGTAAGCATGTTTATGTAGTACAAATACAGTGTGGATGAACTACATCCACCATGGGGACACACAGTCATGTGACTGATGATGTCACTGTTTCCATTAAGAAGCTATTCAGGCCCCAAAAATAACAATTTTATCAACGTTATCATTTCGAGTTAAAACTTTTTTATCCACAAATGCACAAATCTCCCTTTTATTTTACGTTTTAGTTAATGAGCTTATTCTTTTTATGAAGCCTCTTAAAGCTGTGAACACAATGTAAAAGCTCTATTCTAATATTTCAGCAAAAATGTATTATAACATATGTACAGTAGTTGTTGTGTTACCATAGCAACTGTCAAATTGATTCTAGAAGGGATACAGCTGAGAGATACAGAAGGGATACAGCTTAATTACACATTAATTGTATTTTATCAACATCTACCCCTACACCAACCCTAAACCCAACCCTCATAGTAACGTAAAAAAATAAATTATTGTTGTACAGTGTCACAAAATTATGCTATGTATTGATGCTATAATTATGCTATATACTCTATAGTTTGGTTTAAAAAACAATATATAGAAAATACTTTTTTAAATGTTAGTGTTTTGTACCCATTTAATTACAACTTAATTAAATTTTTATGTGTAGAATGACTAATATTGCTACTGATATATGGTTATTATTACTGCTGAATGCACTGATAAGCATTTATGGTAATCTACAGTAAAATATACCATAAAATATCACTTTTATTGAAATTTTTATACCATGTCTTTACATATATATGACAGTACACATATTTTAATTGTAATAAAGTTTTGGTATATTTTATATTTCAGTATATTTAAAATATATGAACTTAAAATGTAATATTAAGTACCACAGTAAAAGTTAAACGATAATAAATGTGCTCAGTATGTTAGTGAATACATCAAAATAAACTCATTAAAGCATAAAAATGATATAAAATGTACTTTGAAATAAAATGCGACGTTATGGCAAAGTGCCCCTGTAAAATATTTAACTTTAGTGTGTTAAAAAATGTATTAAAGTGTCTCTCTTTACTGTAAGTGGGATTTGTTTATTTCATATTATATCATCCACTAGAAAAATATACTTTTAAGATTTGAAGCACACATTTAAACGCACTTCTGCATACTGTGCAGTACATACATTAAAATGCCCTTGTTGAGCAGTATTAGCTGTGTGCTTTCTCTACAGGTTGACTCATGACATCGGCTTGGATGAATTTGAGGATGAAGATCTGTCTGAAATCACTGACGAATACTTATTCAAGGCCAGACGCAATGACTCTGACATCAAGGTGAGAAAAGATCTTGCTTAACCATTAAATATCGCTGAATCTCATCTAATAACCACCCCATGTGAAAATACCATAGTAATTATAGTCGTGTTTTGAACCATGTAGAGTGTATTATACTGTATATTATAATATTTAGAACACCATTAATGAATCCTGCAGCATACTGCATTATTAACTATAGTGAACTGATAAATACTGTAGTGTACTTTAGTTTTTACTACAGTAAACTGTGTATTGTAATAAAATAAACACTGTATTTGTAGAAAACTACAGTATTGGGTCAGCTATTCATTTCACTGTAGTTTTTGTGTTACCATAGTAACCGTAGAATTACCAATTAATTGATTAATTAGAGTACATTACTAAAGTGGTTCAAAACACTACAGTGTTTTTCCATGTGGGACTGAAAGTTGCAGTATTTTAAGCATTTGTGGGAGTTTTTAATTATGAATTTGATTTATATCTTGGTCTTTGTGATTTGTTTTGTAATTTTAACCATTATTTTTGATGTTCAGCTACCTTTTTAATTAGTATATTTGTGAAAGTATATTTTTTCGCCATTATTTGTTAATGAATTGATCATTCCTGTGGATTACATCATTACACCTCTAGATGGCGATGAGTGACTGTGAGTCACATTCATAAAACATTCATGATCTCTGGTGAAAATGGTCTACATAGCAGTCCTCTCTGCAGAAGTTATGTCTGTGGATTATCATCAGGAAAAAAGTAGGGCATTAAATGAAAATACCTTGAGGGAAATAGTTCACTAAAATGTGTGGTCCGTTTAAGACCAAATTAAAAATAAAACAGCATTTAACAATAGGGTAAATCCTAAACAGTTGCTGATTTTGCATAATGAGTAGTGGAGGAAATCCTAAAGTAACTTCTTGTATTACTTCTAAATTAAAATGATATTTTATGGCATACAATTAACATACATTTACATTTTCTCCTCTTAGTACTTCAGCACTGACTGGCTCAAGTTTTGGTGACACATTGATGTTTTAGAATCATATGTGGTCATTGCTTGTTATTCAATTAACTCTGTATAAATTACTATATTATAATTAGTATAATAAGTATTATAATTTGCAGTGGTAGAAAGAGTACTGGAAAATCATACTCAAGTAAAAGTACCACTACTTGCCTAAAAATGTAGTGCAAGTAGAGTAAAAGTATCTGTTGTAAATATTACTCAAAGTATGAATAAAAAGTAGACCTTTCAAAAGTACTCAAGAGTAGTGAGTATTACACTGTAATAAGCTGATGTATTTACATGTAATTTGTGGATGTGTGTGTGTAAACGTAACATTCTGTATTGCCTTATTGATTGCCCAGCAGGCACACAATGTCATAAGACGTTAATATTAGGTTAGATTTAGGTTGTGATGTCAGGTGACCAAAATTAAATCTAGCCAGCATCTAAGGACAACGTTATTTTGATGTCCAATGATGACATCAGATGACGTTGATATTTGGTTGGTTTTAGGTTGTGTTGGAAAGTGACCAAAATCCAACGTCGAGCCGACATCTTAAACCAACGTCATATTAACATCAAATACTGACATTTATTCGTCAGGTATGGCAACCAGAATCCAACGTCTCATAGACATCATAGTGGTAACGTCCACACAACGTCAAGCTGTAACATCATTAGACTTTGATATTTGGTTGGTTTTAGGTTGTCCGTTGGACATTGACGTCGGTCTGATGTTGAGTTCTGACGTCAACCCAATTTTTATTTCCAAACAATATGCAATGTCCCCACGACATTGGGGTACAACGTCAATCTGACGTCATGTTGACGTCTTGTGCCTGCTAGGTGTTTAAGGCCATTTTGGTCATCATACAGTAAACATCCATCATCTTCTCATCAGTGACGTGCATCTAAACAGTCTCTGGGTCAATGCGTGTAAAGATTTTGGACATCTTCTTGGACACTTTTAATGCTTCCAAACGGTTTGCTGCATTTATAAATCGCACACGTCTTGAGGTTGTTCACTATGATGCGATTTACCTTCTATGTGTGATTTGATTGGACAGGAATCACAGGACTGATTTTTCTAATCCCCATAGACAAGAATAAATAAAGTAGTGACTGCAGGTTGAAGGAAAGTAGTGGAGTAAAAGTACCGATACTTCACTAAAAATTTACTCAAGGGAAAGTAAAAGTGCACATTTTTAAAAGTACTCAGTAAAGTGCATTCATTCATTCATTCATTTTCATCCGCTTTTCCGGGGCCGGGTCGCGGGGGCAGCAGTCTTAGGAGAGAACCCCAGACTTCCCTCTCCCCAGACACTTCCTCCAGCTCCTCTGGGGGGATCCCGAGGCGCTCCCAGGCCAGCAGAGAGACATAGTCCCTCCAGCGTGTCCTGGGTCTTCCCCGAGGCCTCCTCCCGGTGGGACATGCCTGGAACACCTCTCTAGGTAGGCGTCCAGGAGGCATCCGAAACAGATGCCCGAGCCACCTCAGCTGACTTCTTTCGATGTGGAGGAGCAGCGGCTCTACTCCGAGCTCCTCCCGGGTGACAGAGCTCCTCACCCTATCTATAAGGGTGCGCCCTGCCACCCTGCGAAGGAAACTCATTTCGGTCGCTTGTATCCGAGATCTTGTCCTTTCGGTCATGACCCAAAGCTCATGACCATAGGTGAGAGTAGGAACGTAGATAGACCGGTAAATCGAGAGCTTTGCCTTTCGGCTCAGCTCTTTCTTCACCACAACGGACCAGTACATCGACCGCATTACTGCTGCCGCTGCACCAATCCGCCTGTCAATCTCACGTTCCATCCTTCCCTCACTCGTGAACAAAACCCCAAGATACTTGAACTCCTCCACCTGGGGTAAGGACTTTCCTCCAACCTGGAGATGGCAAACCACCTTTTTCCGGTGGAGCATCATGGCCTCGGACTTGGAGGTGCTGATTCAGTAAAGTGCAATTTCTGAGAAAAACTACTTAATTACAGTAATTTGAGTATTTGTAATTTGTTACTTTACACCACTGATAATTTGATTCTTTTTGTCTGGCAAGATTTTGAAAATGTTTCTAAAGAAATCTTTTGTGCAAACCTAGGCTGCAATCAAAAATACAATAAGAAAAATAAAAGATTGTTAAACATATTTTGTTTTCTATTTCAGTGTATGTATGTTCAAATATAATTTAGTGATGCAATGTACAGTTATCAAAACAATTTCTCATTATTCTTATCAGAAAGTATTATAACAATATTTCACGCATCACATTTGCGTTATCCAGCTGAAATACTGCAGTAATTTTTGTCTCACTTTGAAACATTGAAATGACTAAAATTCCTCTCAGTCTTCATCTAGATTAGAAGAGGAAATGATATACACAGTATTTTGAAGTGAAATAAATGTGAAAGTCATGTTGAACTGATGGTTACACTAAAGTAAATAACTGTAGTAGTAGAGCAGTATTGTACTTTATGAGTAAATGGACAGTTCACCCAAAATGTAAATTCTGTCATCATTTATCATCATCATCATCATCGTTGATGAGTTGTTTTGGAAAAGGCTCATTTTACAAGCCCCCTAGAGTTGAGTTTAACATTTATGAATCCATTCAGTCGATCTCTAGGTCTAGCGGGAGCACTTTAGCTTAGCTTAGCATAGATCAATGAATCGGATTAGACCATTAGCATCTCCCTCAAACAACTCTGAAAAGTTTTTATAATTTTCCTACAGTATTTAAAGCTTGACTATTCTGTAGATACTTCATGTACTAAGGCCGACAGAAAATGAAAGTTGCTATTTTCTAGGCCGATACGTTTAGGAACTCTCATTCTGGTGTAACTATCAAGGAACTTTACTTAAAGTCCCTTTAAGGCAAGTCATTTCACTCAGCGGCCATCTTTGAAACGCCTCTCGGGCAGTATACTCGGACATTCTGTTTGAGTGGGGAAATTCTTCAAAATTGTTTGCCAAGCTTACGATTAAATTTCACATTAGGAATCACCAATAAAATAAAACAACAACTGTCTCTTTGGTTTAATTTCTTAACGTTCGAATCACACAAAATCTGCAGAAACTCACGTCTGGTCCGAGCCCCTCCCCCAGAGAATCCTCAGTCTATAGTGATTGCTGATTGGCTCCTGTACTAGAAGGCGGGGCTTCATTCACCATATGACAGATATAATTACATAATTTTGTTTTAATTTCTTGAGCGAGATGCTAACGGTCCAATCCGAATCAATGATCTATGCTAAGCTACAGCTAATTCCAAAAAAGTGGAGTGTTTTTTTAAGTGGTTTCAAACCTGTTTGAGTTTCTTTCTTGTTGAACACAAATTAAAGGGCAGCTATTATGCAAAAATCACTTTTAGAAGGGGTTTAAACACAGTTGTGTGGCAACAGTGTGTGAATATAGCCAGCATCTAATGCTAAAAATATATTAATTATATTTATTATAATCAGACTTGATAAAAACAGTCTGCAGAAACACTTTGATTGACATTCTCCCTTTGTACGTGTCATCAGAGGGGGAAAGCCCCGCCCACTAGTGACCATCACTCCCTCATTAGCATAAGAGGTTAGTCTTGTTTTTTAATCTGCCACTATGCTGACACATAGGCATGTGTAGCTCCGCCCTCTTTTGAAAAAGCACTACCTCATTTTGAATTTAAAGCGACAGTCACCAAAACACCACAATTAGGATCAAAGCCTAAAAGGGTCAGTTTCAGAGAGTTATAAAACATTATCTGTGGTGTATTTTGAGCTAGAACTTCACACACACTCTAGAGACATCAGATACTTACTTTACATCTTGTAAAAAGGGGCATATTAGGTCTCCTTTAAAATACACAGAAGAATGTTGGGGAAAAAACTGGATTTTTTGTTCCTACTATGGATGTTAATGACAGTCCACATTGAATTCTGTAAACTTTGGAGCTGAACTCCGGCAGTATCTCATTGTAATGCAGTGAGTAAACACCAGGCATGAATAGTCTTTGTCCCCCAGCCCTCCCCGTCTCCTGTTCTCCGAATGCCACAGTCTGATGTCATTATAATGCTTTTTTCTCTATGAGCGACAGTGGGTCTGTTCAATCCCTGCAGGATCACGTGCGTCAGGCGCCCAGTGGAGGTTTGGGGAGGGTGGAGGCGGGTGCGGAGGGTCAGATCCAGCCAGAGACCCGTCCTCTACATCTGACTGATGCTGCCGACAGGAGTCAAACACTGGCCTGCAGACACGACAGCAAAGCATCAATGGATTCTGCCGTTCCTGTCAGTATGGAGGCCTACCGTCCAAAAAGACCCACCACGCTCAACTTATTCCCACAGGTGCCCCGGACTCAGGTAATAATCACTAACGGCTATTCAGATTGAAGTCAAAATTATTAGCTCTCCTGTTAAAATTTGTGTTTTTAAATATAAGGGATGTTTAATAGAGCGGGGACATTTTCACAGTATTTCCTACAAAAATTTTTCTTCTAGGAAAATCTTATTTGTTTTATTTCGGCTTGAATAAAAGCAGTTCTTAATTTATTAAAACCATTTTAAGGTCAATATTATTCGCCCCCTTCAGCAATATTAGTGTTGGATTGTCTCCATAACAAACCACTGTTATACAATGACTTGCCTAATTACCCTAACTTTACCCTAATTAATCTAGTTAAGCCTTTAAATGTCACTTTAAGCTGAATACTAGTATCTTGAAGAATATCTAGTCTAATATGATGTGCTGTCATCATGGCAAAGAGAAAAGAAATCAGTTATTAGAAATGAGTTATTAAAACTATTATGGTTACAAATGTGCTGAAAAAAATCTCTCTGTTAAACAGAAATCGGGGAAGAAAATATACAGGAGGGTGAATAATTTTGACTTCAACTGTAAACACTGTAAAAAAAAATACCTTGCTCACTTGCATTTTTAAGTTGAACCAATATAACTTTACAAGTCATTTTACCTTGCATCAATTAAGCTGCCTTAAAACATCAAGTAAAAATTAGTTTAACTTTGAAACCTGATTAACTTTCTAAATTAAGTTAAAGTAGCATAGAAACATAAGTTGTCATGACTTTTTATTATGTCGTTTATTTACAGTGTAGTTGAAGTCAAAATTATTACTATCTGTGAGATTTGTGGTCTTTTTTTGTATAAGTGTTGAACAGATTCAGGAATGTTTCACAGTATTTCCTATAATATTTTTTCTTCTGGAGAAAGTCTTATTTGTTTTATTTCGGCTAGAATAAAAGCAGTTCCTAATTTATTTTAAACCCATTTTAAGGTCAATATTATTCGCCCCCTTAAGCAATAATAGTTTTGGATTGTCTCCAGAACAAACCACTGTTATACAATGACTTGCCTAATTACCCTAACTTTACCCTAATTAACCTAGTTAAGCCTTTAAATGTCACTTTAAGCTGAATACTAGTGTCTTGAAGAATATCTAGTCAAATATTATGTGCTGTCATCATGGCAAAGAGAAAAGAAATCAGTTATTAGAAATGAGATATTAAAACTATTGTTTAGAAATGTGTTGAAAAATCTTCTCTTCGTTAAACAGAAATCGGGGATGAAAATATACAGGAGGGCTAATAATTAAGTAGGGCTAATATTACAGTTGAAGTCAAAATAATTATTATTATTGTCCTTTTTTATATAAGTGCTTAGG
>CAIGQV010019101.1:1885334-1911691 GCA_903798115.1 Danio jaintianensis
TAGCAGAATTACAACATACAGATGTATTGGAGAACTGCCCCACTTTATACTAACGAACACACTACACTGTAAAAAATATCTGTTAATGAACATTTTCTGTATTTACGGTTGTGAATTGCATTATGGGATGTTGATCTCTGCTCTTGTCGACTTTTGAGATCGAAAATTCAACTCTAAATTCAACTCTAAGTGACTTTTATTGACATTTTAGTCATTTGAAATAATATAACGTATAAGAAATTTAAATATCTAGAGAAATGAGTGTGTAAAATAACAGAAAATGTACTGGCAGGTTATTACATAGTTTTGGTAGCGTAATATACAACACCAACCCAGACAATATAGTTACTAAAAGTCACTTTTTCGAACTTTTCAAGGTTAAAAGTTGTTGGAAGAAAGATTAATCTCCCATAATGCAACTAAATAGCAGAAATAAACTGGGAAAAATAAAAACATGAATTACAAAATACGGAAAAATGCTAATAAACAGATGTTTTTACAGTGTAGTTTATACAAAAATGAAACATCTGTCCTAATTTACTCATCCTGCACTTGTTTTTAAACCTGTTTGAGTTTCTTCTGTTAAACAGAAAAGAAGATATTTTGAAGAATGCTGGAAAAAAAAAACAGTCAATGACTTCCATTGTATTTTTTGTTCTTACAACGGATGCAAATGGCTTTTTCCAACATTCTTCAAATTATCTTCTTTTGTGTTCAACAGAAGAAAGAAACTCGTGACAGTTTAGAAATGCTTGAGAGTGAGTAAATGATGTTTCTAGGTATCAATCTTCTGGGGGTGAACTATGCTATAAATTACATTTCAAACCTGATGAAAGTTACTGTAAAAATATCTATGAATGAACAGTTTGATATATTTCATTCATTCATTTTCTTTTCGGCTTAGTCCCTTTATTAATCTGGGGTCGCCACAGCGGAATGAACCGCCAACTTATCCAGCACATGTTTTACGCAACGGATGCCCTTCCAGCTGCAACCCATCACTGAGAAACATCCATACACACTCGTTCACACTCACACACCACGGACAATTTTAGCTTACCCAATTCCCCTATAGCGCATGTGTTTGGACTGTGGGGGAAACTGGAGCACCCGGAGGAAACCCACGCGAACACGGGGAGAACATGCAAACTCCACACAGAAACGCCAACTGACCCAGCCGAGGCTCGAACCAGCGACCTTCTTGCTGTGAGGCGAACGTGCTACCCACTGCGCCACCGTGACGCCCCTTGATATATTTCATGATTCATATTTTTGTTCTCATTTATTTATTTACTTTTGAATTGCATGATGGGACCTTGATCTCTCCAACAACTTTTGATGGTGAAAAAAATACATTTATTGTCATTTCTAATAGTTTGAAGTGCTATATTGTCTTGTAAATTATGGTCCAGAAACCTAGTAATAATCAGCCAGTGTTCAATCCTCTATACACTGTATAATTTAAAGTATATAAACGACTAAAATGTCACTAAACGTCACATTGTTAAACCGAACAGCTGAATTTTTAACATCAAAAGTCGTCAGAGCAGAGATCAACATCCCATAATGCAATTAATAACCATAAATAAATAGAAAACAATGTATATAATGTTAATTAATGGATTTTTTTATAGTGCACACACTTTAAAATAAATGGAAAACCCACTATGTGTGTGTACAGCACTACGATCAGCACAAAAATAAATAAATAAATAAATAAATAAAACACTGTGCATTTATGAAGTGTGAAGTTATGAAGTGTGTTCATAACCACCTGTAGTTTCTCTCTTTAAAAAACCCACTCTCCTTAATTCTCTGAGCACTAACAGTTGTATAATTAGCAGTTCTTGTGTGTATTGCCTCTGTGTGTATTAGCAGTGTGTATTGCCTCTTCTTGTTGATTTGCTGAATGCCTCCTCAATTGTACGTCGCTTTGGACAAAAGCATCTGCTAAATGACTATATGTAAATGTATAGCATCATACTGTAAAATAATGACATTATAACCAGTGTGTTGCTCTCATTATCAGGACACTTTAAACAACAACTCATTTGCCAAGAAGTTCAGCTGGCAGCAGAAAATCTCTCAGACCCTGCCGCCCCGTAAAGCAGGTGAGTCTTCAGGTCTTTGTTTGTGGCTTAAGTTGGTATGGCATGTTATTCCAAGTAAAACCAAATGCTTCAATTTTTTTTCATCATGCCTTTTGAAAACAAATGCTTCAGATGTATTGAATGTGAGGCGGCACTGTGGCTCAGTGGTTAGCACTGTCGCCTCACAGCAAGAAGGTCACTGGTTCGAGTCCCAGCTAGTCCAGTGGTCATTTCTGTGTGGAGTTTGCATGTTCTCCCCGTGTTGGCGTGGGTTTCCTCCGGGTGCTCCGGTTTCCTCCACAGTCCAAACACATGCGCTATAGGGGAATTGATTAACTAAATTGGCCTTGGTGTATGAGTGTGTGTGTGAATGTGAGAGTGTATGGGTGTTTCCCAGTACTGGGTTGCAGCTGGAAGGGCATCTGCTGTGTAAAACATATGCTGGAATAGTTGGCGGTTTATTCCGCTGTGGCGACCTCTGATGAATAAAGGGACTAAGCCGAAGGAAAATAAATGACTGAATGAATGAGTTCGCTGGTAAGTTGGTATGGCACGTTATTCCAAGTAAAACCAAATGCTTACATTTTTTTTTTCATTATGCCTTGACAAATGCTTGACTGTATTGAAAGTTTACCTAGTTTGTATTAAAACATGTCTATTTTTTTTTTTTAAAGAACTGAAAATATTTTCTACAATAACTAAAAAGGCACTTAAGTGAACTTAAAAGATATGCACTTGTATAACACTTAACCCAGAACTTAAAATTCTGTCATCATTTACTCTCCCTTTACTTGTTCCAAACCTATGCGTCTTTTTCTGTTGAACACAAAAGAAGATATTTTGAAAAATGCTAAAAAAGGTGTAATCATTGAGCATTTATAGTATTTATGTTTAGGGAGTGTAAATATTAAGTATATTTTCATTTTTGGGTGAACTATTCCTTTAAGTGCACTTTGTAGTAATGCCACTTTAAACTTTACATTCAAGTAAGTTTCTACTGAAATAACAATTATGACATTATATAAAAAGATTAAGGGGCGGCACTGTGGCTCAGTGGTTAGCACTGTCGCCTCACAGCAAGAAGGTTGCTGGTTCGAGTCCCGGCTGGGTCAGTTGTCATTTCTGTGTGGAGTTTGCATGTTCTCGTGTTGGCGTGGGTTTCCTACGGGTGCTCCGGTTTCCCACACAGTACAAACACATGCGCTATAGTGGAATTGATGAACTAAATTGGCCGTAGTGTATGAGTGTATGAGTGTGTGTGTGTGTGTGTGTGAGAGAGAATAAGTGTGTATGGGTGTTTCCCAGTACTGGGTTGCAGCTGAAAGGGCATCTGCTGCGTAAAACATATGCTGGATAAGTTGGTGGTTCATTCCGCTGTGGCGACCACTTATAATTAGGGGCTAAGCCGAAGGAAATGAATGAATGAATGAATAAAAGATTAAAGTGGCTCTAATTGCGATTATACCATTAGGAAGAAGCTACATTTAAATATTCAGTACTTATTATTGAAATTATATACAGAAACGTTATATATTATTAATAAAAGTGAAATTATATACAAAAACAATTGTTTAATTTATCATCCAGTCTTGTTTTTGTAGGATTTTTGTAGGTAGATTTGGCAGGATTTTATGATCTAACTCACTGTATATCAAACTTCTCTCTGTTGTGTCTGTTGACAAAAGCACAGGCATGTTTTGCTGCCAACTGTAGTCATGTGAATTCGATTTAGTCCAGTCATCTACAAAAACATGTTTGCATGTGCAGTCTAGCCGAACAATAGGAGAACCTACTATCTAACCTGTTGGCCAATCAGTTTGAAGAACAAAACAATTATTTTATCAGTCAGCATGTTAGTTGAGTTTTATCATTGACCCCAGATAATTATTTAACAAACTAATTAAAGTGCACTGCCATATTTGTGTGTGTGCGCACTGGTTTGGGTGGTTTACGAGGAGACTCATTTGTTTAATTAAATGGGAATGACCTAGACATTACAATGTTGAGGTGGTTTATGATGTGGTTTATGAGGTGTATGTATGTGTGTGCATTTTATTAAAGCTTGTTTACTTGCCACAATTGCAACTTTTTCAGTTCAGAATTTTTTCTCAGACTTGAGAGTAACATCCCAAAATTCAGATTTTTAAATGTTAATTTTTTTCTTGTTATGCAGTGTATACTTCCCAATTCTGACGTTGTTTCTCAATTCAAAGTTCATAATTCTTTTTTCTCAATTCTGAGTTTATATCTCCTAATTCAAGGTTATTGCAAGGTTATATCTGTATTAAAGCTCACAATTTTAAGCCAGGTCTCATTAAGTTATAATCTTTAAATTTTAGAAAGGAAAATTGTTAGAATTCAGAGGATAAAAGGTTAGAAATGTAAGATACAAAAATCACAAATACGTTTTTAATTTGTCTGTTATTTCATAGTGGAAACAACCATTGACTTGTTAATCTCTTGATTTGTGACCAGCTGACCTGACGCCACCCTGCGAACACACGTGTCTGAGCGACGAAGAAAAGCACCAACCGAGTCGAGCTCAGATGAAAGATTGCGGCACATCGACAACAGACAAACCCAACATCTGCCCGTCCAAACACACTCCAGCTCCAGCTGCAGCAGTATATAAACCCAGAGAAGCGTCCCACTGCGAGCGCATACGCTACCACACAGACGTCCGGCTGGAGCCCACAGAAGAGATCTATCTGACACCCATACAGCGCTGCACTGAGGCTCCGGAGACCCAGAAAACACAGGT
The DNA here is from genome assembly GCA_903798115.1 of Danio jaintianensis. NCBI lineage: Eukaryota > Metazoa > Chordata > Actinopteri > Cypriniformes > Danionidae > Danio > Danio jaintianensis. Next base: position 1,890,186 of record CAIGQV010019101.1, read on the forward strand.
AATACTGGAGGAACTCTGATAATCAAGATATTACAGTCTTTTCTCAGGAGTGGAGAAAAAAAGAAGGAATAAAGTGAGGAAGGCAGGGAGGGAGAAAAGGAAGGGAGGGAGGGAGGGTGGAAGAAAGGGAGGGAGGGAGGGAGGGAGGGAGGAAAGGAAGAAAGGAAGAGAGGGAGGGAGGGAGGGAGGAAGGGAGGCAGGGAGGGAGGGAGGGAGGAAGGAAGGGAGGCAGGGAGGGAGAGAGGGAGGGTGGAAGAAAGGGAGGGAGGGTGGAAGAAATGGAGGGAGGAAGGAAAGGAAGGAAGAGAGGGAGGGAGGCAGGGAGGGAGGGAGAGAGGAAGGAAGGGAGGGAGGGATGGTGGGAGGGAGGAAGGAAGGAAGGAAAGAAAGAAGGGAGGAAGAAAGGAAGGGAGGGAGGGAGGAAGGAAGGGAGGGAGGGAGGGAGGGAGGGAGGAAAGGAAGGAAGAGAGGGAGGGAGGGAGGAAGGGAGGGAGGGAGAGAGGAAGGAAGGGAGGGTGGGAGGGAGGAAGGAAGGAAGGAAAGAAAGAAGGGAGGAAGAAAGGAAGGGAGGGAGGAAGGGAGGGAGGGAGGAAAGGAAGGAAGGAAGGAAGAGAGGGAGGGAGGAAGGGAGGGAGGAAGGAAGAAAGGAAGGAAGGGAGGAAAGGAAGGGAGGAAGGAAGGGAGAGAGGGAGGGTGGAAGAGAAGGAGGAGAGAAGGAAGGAAGGAAGGAAGGAAAGAAAGAAGGGAGGAAGGAAGGAAGGGAGGAAAGGAGGGAGCAAGGAAGGAAGGAAGGAAGGAAGGAAGGAAGGAAGGGATGGAGGGAGGAAAGGAAGGAAGGGAGGGTGGAAGAAAGGAAGGAAGGGAGGAAGGAAGAAAGGAAAAAGGGAGGGAGGGAGGAAAGAAAGAAAGAAAGAAAGAAAGAAAAAGAAACAAACAAACAAAAAGTGCGATCATTAACTTTTTATGCACTCTACAAAGCAGTTTCCCATGTGTTGTGCTGTATTTTCATTGATTTCTGCATACAGTGTCATTGACTTCTGCTCTGTAAACACAGGTAATGGTGAGCTCTGACAGTGAAGCTCCTCCGCCGTACAGTGAGCAGGACCTGCAGCCGCCCTCATATTTCTCCTGTGTGGAGGCTCTGGCTGTGGACAGCAGTGGAGATGAAGAAACTACAGCGGATGATCTGTGTTTTCGAGACTGTGGCGCTGGAGAAGCTCATGCACATCACGAGAACCTGCCCAAAATAATACACACCTCAATGAGCAACTCTGACGCAAGCGGACTTTCCTATGACTCTGTCAAATACACACTGGTTGTGGATGAACATGATCAGCTGGAGCTGGTCAGTCTAAAAGAGTGTTACCGTGGTTACAGTGATGACAGCGAATCGCCTACGGTTTATGATAACTGCGTTTCTTCTCCGTATGAGTCGGGTCTTGATAAAGAGTATGTGGAGGAGAATGACGGAGAAAAACAAAGCAGGATTAAAGCTTCATTTGAAGACTCCACGCCTGAGGCCGACATCCCGTTCTCTCGGAAATTTGTCAATGTTTTTATGAATGGCTGCTCACGATCTTCTAGTGAGTATTGTGTTTTTGTTATTAGTGTATTAGTGTAGGGCTGCACGGGGGCGCAGTGGGTAGCACGGGCCTCGGCTGGGTCAGTTGGCGTTTCTGTGTGGAGTTTGCATGTTCTCCCCGTGTTGGCGTGGGTTTCCTCCGGGTGCTCCGGTTTCCCCCACAAGTCCAAAAACATGTGGTATAGGTGAATTGGGTAAGCTAAATTGTCCGTAGTATATGTGTGTGTGAATGAGTGTGTATTGATGTTTCCCAGTGATGGGTTGCAGCTGGAAGGGCATCCGCTGCGTAAAACATATGCTGGATAAGTTGGCGGTTCATTCCGCTGTGGCGACCCCAGATTAATAAAGGGACTAAGCCGAAAAGAAAATGAATGAATTAGTGTAAGAAATATATGTTTGTGTATTTTGTGTGTTTTCTGTTTATTTACGGTTATGAAGTGCATTATACTGTGATTATACACTCACCGGCCACTTTATTAGGTACACTGTCCAACTGCTCGTTAACGCAAATTTCTAATCAGCCAATCACATGGCAGCAACTCAATGCATTTAGGCATGTAGACATGGTCAAGACGATCTGCTGCAGTTCAAAGCGAGCATCAGAATGGGGAAGAAAGGGGATTTAAGTGACTTTGACCGTGGCATGGTTGTTGGTGCCAGACGGGCTGGTCTGAGTATTTCAGAAACTGCTGATCTACTGGGATTTTCACGCACAACCATCTCTAGGGTTTACAGAGAATGGTCCGAAACAGAGAAAATATCCAGTGAGCGGAAGTACTGTGGGCGCAAATGCCTTGTTGATGCTAGAGGTCAGAGGAGAATGGCCAGACTGGTTCCAGCTGATAGAAAGGCAACAGTAACTCAAATTAGCACTCGTTACAACCGAGGTCTGCAGAAGAGCATCTCTGAACACACAACATGTCCAACCTTGAGGCGGATGGGCTACAGCAGCAGAAGACCACACCGGGTGCCACTCCTGTCAGCTAAGAACAGGAAACTGAGGCTACAATTCACACAGGCTCACCAACATTGGACAATAGAAGATTGGAGAAATGTTGCCTGGTCTGATGAGTCTCGATTTCTGCTGCCACATTCGGATGGTAGGGTCAGAATTTGGCGTCAACAACATGAAAGCATGAATCCATCCTGCCTTGTATCAATGGTTCAGGCTGGTGGTGGTGGTGTAATGGTGTGGGGGATATTTTCTTGGCACACTTTGGGCCCATTTTTCCCAATTGAGCATCGTGTCAACGCCACAGCCTCCCTGAGTATTGTTGCTGATCATGTCCATCCCTTTATGACCACAGTGTACCCATCTTCTGATGGCTACCTCCAGCAGGATAACGCGCCATGTCATAAAGCGCGAATCATCTCAAACTGGTTTCTTGAACATGACAATGAGTTCACTGTACTCAAATGGCCTCCACAGTCACCAGATCTCAATCCAATAGAACACCTTTAAGATGTGGTGGAACGGGAGATTGGCATCATGGATGTGCAGCCGACAAATCTGCAGCAACTGCGTGATGCTATCATGTCAATATGGACCAAAATCTTAGGAATATTTCCAGTATCTTGTTGAATCTATGCCACGAAGGATTAAGGCAGTTCTGAAGGCAAAAGGGGTCCAACCCAGTACTAGTAAGGTGTACCTAATAAAGTGGCCAATGAGTGTATATGATATTGGCAGTAACACTTTAGTTTAGGTCACAATTCATGATATGAATGAACCATTAACTAACACTACTAGATTAATAAACTTGCAATTAGCTGCTCTAAATGGCATCAATGGTGCCATGTTTTTATTTATTTAAAGAGTGTGTAATGCACAGCAGCAACACAAATATCTTTAGGCTTGCCCAAAACACTCATACGTGTTGCTTATTACACACACAGGGATGCACAGCAACAACACAAATGTCTTTAAATATGTATTGGTTTTGAGACTGCTGTTCACAACTCTCTTTGATTTGCTTCAGGCACAGAATCATTTGGCTTGTTTTCCTGCATAATTAATGGAGAAGAGAGAGAGCAGACGCACAGAGCCGTCTACAGGTAAAACACATATGATCATTTACGTTTACACACCATTTACAAAGTCTTCACTACACATGAACGTGTGAAACTGTTGGTGTGTTTATGTTTAACTGCATTTTCAGGGGGACAAAAAGAAAGACTATAATAACATAACAAAACATAATTGGTGTATTTATTTATATTTAATATTCCGTTTCTCTAGGAACTGCGTCACAATATGAAGAAAAAAAAAAATGGTCGCAGCTTCCGGTTCATGTGGACTTTAACTGTTGATTGAAAAGAGGCCTACAAGAAGTGATATATATATATATATATATATTGTGTTTGTGTCAGGTTTATTCCTCGTCATGATGATGAGCTGGAGCTGGAGCTCAATGATCCTCTGCTGGTGGAGCTTCAGGATGAGGATTACTGGTATGAGGGCTACAACATGAGGACTGGAGCTCACGGGATCTTTCCTGCTTATTACGCCACGGAGGTCTTCAAGGAGCAGGAGTTGGCTTCAGATGGTAAGATCCGGACATAAAGATCACTCCATTCCCCATCTGTGCCATCATTTACTCTGCTCGAGCACTCCTGACTGCTCATACGCTCTTCATGTTTTGTTCTCAGAAGTGAAAAGCTCTATATGGGTGGAGAAATACACAATGAAGTTCCTCGGCTCGGTTCAGGTGATGAATCACAAAGGCAATGACGTTCTGTGTGCAGCTATGCAAAAGGTTTGAAGCTTTACAGTAACTTTTAATGAGCTTAAATGTTTTAAACACCTCATTGTGCATCAGCCTACATTTCTGTAAAATACGTTGTAAGTTTCGTTGTAAGTTTCAGATGACAAATCCACTAGAGGGCACTGTGTATTTTTTTTTTGCGAATCTGAAATACGTTCCTTAGGGTACGTTTTCTTGTATGTTTCTGATGACAAATCCACTAGAGGGCGCTGTCTACATATTTAGCAAATCTGAAATACGTTACTTAAGGTTTTTGTACGTTTCCGATGACAAATCCACTAGAGGGCGCAGTCTACAATTTTCGCGAATCTGAAATACGTTACTTGGGGTATGTGTTTTTGTACGTTACTAATGATAAATCCACTAGAGGGCGCTGTCTACATATTTTAGGAATCTGAAATACATTACATAGGGTACGTTTTATTGCATGTTTAATCCACTAGAGTGCGCTGTCTACATATTTTGCAAACCTGAAATACGTTACTTAAGGTTTTCGTTTCTGATGACAAAGCCACTTGAGGGCGTAGTATACAATTTTTTACAAAGTATACAATCTAAAATACGTTACTTAGGGCATGTGTTTTTGTACGTTACTAATGATAAATCCACTAGAGGGAGCAGTCTACATATTTTAGGAATCTGAAATACGTTACCTAGGGTATGTTTTATTGCACGTTTCAGATGATAAATCCACTAAAGGGCTCTGTCTACATATTTTGCAAATCTTAAATATGTTATTTAGGTGTGTGTTTTGTTGTATGTTTCAGATAAAGGTACTTATTGTACATGTCCACTAGAAGGTGGCGCTTGTCGTACAGATAAGCTAACGAACCACAAGTTAAACCAAACCAATAGTGTTTTCAGAAGCAGACGTAAGAGAAAAGTGCACTGCGAACACATAGTTTTACCTTTATTTTACATTGCTTTTATTGTTTTATGTGGAAGCGTGACTCGAACTCGAGCGCTCTACAGCACAACACCGTACAAAGTGAGTTACGTGCAAACTGACCACGCCAGAAAAGTGTCCATATGGAGATAGATACGTGACACAAATGCATTCATTCCAAATCATAGACAGCGTTAAGTTGTTTTGTGGTGTTTATTTGGTGTTGTGCAAAGGACTGCACACAAATAATCCTTTATTCGTCAATTATATGTCCCTGTAAATATCATTAGTGTGAAAAGGAACAAAAGTTTTTGTTGTCATACTGCCCCCCTAGTGTTCATTTTACCTACAAACCGCAGTCAAATGTGTGTTAATGTACGTTTTTGTGGTTTGACAAAAATGTAGGCTGAAGCACGTATATACTGTATGTTGAATATTAACCTTATTTTTTCATGTACGAGCCTTCAAATGCAGTTTATTAGATTGATGATGCTTGTTTATGACTGATTCTAGATTGCGATGAACAGGAGACTGACTGTACATTACAATCCTCCGTCATCCTGCATCCTGGAGATTACAGTGAAGGGATTAAAACTCACAGTACAGGACGATTTCAACATGGTAAAATCATGAGCACATAACAAATGTCTGTTTTCCAAACATCTCTTCATGCTGATTTTTATAGTTAAGACTCTCCAATACATATTTAATTGTAGAATATTGTATTGTGTAATGAAATAATCAAAAATTACTGACATTATTAAAATCATTCAGCGTGTGTTTACAGATTATAAAATGAGTTTGTGAAATGTGTGCAGGGTTTAATCTGGTTGTTTTATTTTATAAATGTGTTTCACAGAGCAGTCAATACAGTCACTTTTTCCATTTGAAGAACGTCTCATTCTGCGGCTACCATCCCAGAAACAAGAAGTAAGTGCTTTACTGGCATCCTTCACATTTTCAATGAAGACTATGAAGGTTTTATTATTATTTTTAATCTGCATATACACTACCGTTCAAATGTTTGGGGTCAGTATGATTTTTTAAAGGGAATTTATTGCGTTGATCCACCAAATACATTTTCATTTGATCAAAATTTGTTACAAATGTTACAAAATATATTTTTTTGTATTATTTTGAACCTTCTAATTAATGGACAACTTAATTAGTTGAAAAAATAGTGGTATCCACAAAAATATAAAGCATTTCTAATATCAACACAGGTAATAATCATATGTTTTCTGAAGATTCATGTCATACTGAAGACTGGAATAATGACGCAAAAAGTTTCACTGTAATAAATTACATTTTTAAAGTGTGTCATTACAAAACACAATGGTTATTATAATGTAAAGTATATTATTACAATACAAAACAGTTATTCTAATTTTCACAATTATTATTTTTGATGCAGTTTTGTTGAGCAGTAACTTTTATCACTTCATAAGACTTTATGCATGCTTATGTCACGTTACTGGGAGGTATTGCAGACGGGACAAGAGGTAGGATCCATGTGCAATTTTAATGATAAAACATCGTGCAAAAACAGGACATCCAGGAACACAAAGTAACAAAATAACAAATAAACAAAACAACAAACTAAGACCGGGAACTAAGATATAACATGAGCAAAAACAACAAGACCAAACAATACCATACAAAAACAACAACTGAGAATAACAAACGCCTGAGCATTGACCAAACGGGAGCAAGGTGTATAAATAGTCCAAACAATGAGTAGTGATCGGATGCAGCTGTGTGTGTGATGAGTGGAAGTGGAAACCGGGTGTGTGTGGCGGAATGATGGGAATTGTAGTTTGTGATGATTTGTAGTTCATGATAAAATGTAGTTCACCAGCGATCTCTTAAGTCCTTGATCGCTGGTGAACATGACAGCTTATGTCAATTGCTATTAGGTGTCATCCACTCAGTTATGTCATTTTAAATGCAAAGATGCCATTGTTTGAGATGTCTTTGTTATGACAACTAGACATTACCAAGACGACATAACTTGTCATAAATCTGTCATAAACATGATTGACATAATCTCTTTATAATTTTGTTGTGAATATTTTTTTTATCACATTTTTTCAGTGGAACAAACTGAATTTGTCATTACAATTCCTCAGTAAATGTGTCAAATAGTTGAAAACAGCGTCATTAATGTAGTTGAGGTCAAGATTTTAATGACACTGTTATAAAATTCATGACAATTATAATAGTGTTTATGGAAGATTATTGACAAGTTATGCTGTCTTGGTAATGTCAAGTTGTAACAAAGAAAGACGTCTCAAACAGTGTCCTCTTTGCATTTAAAATAACATAACATAAAAAAATGACATAACTGAGCTAATGACACTTAATAACAGTTGCCATAAGCATGCATAAAATTCCTCAGTAAATGTGTCAAATAATTGAAAACAGCATCAATATTATTTAATGACATTTGAATGTAGTTGAGGTCAAGATTTTAATGACACTGTTATAAAATTCATGACAATTATAATAGTGTTTATGAAAGATTTATGAGAATTCATGTAGTCTTGGTAATGTGAAGTTGTCATAACAAAGAAAGATATAATAATTATAATAATTCCTTGCATTTATATAGCGCTTTTCTAGACACTCAAAGCGCTTTACACATTGGGGGAATCTCCTCATCCACCTCCAGTGTGCAGCATCCACCTGGATGACGCGACGGCAGCCATATAGCGCCAGACCGCACACCACACACCAGCTGATTGGTGGAGAGGAGACAGAGTGATAAAGCCAATTATGATATGGGGATGGTTAGGAGGCCATGATGGACAGAGACCAGTGGGCAAACTTGTCCAGGATGCCGGAGTTAAACCCCTACTCTTTTTCGAAGGACATCCTGGGATATTTAATGACCACAGAGAGTCAGGACCAACGTCTCATCCGAAAGACAGCGCTCACTGAGCAGTATAGAGTCCCCATCAATATACTGGGGCGTTAGGACCCACACAGACAGCAGGTTGAGCGCCCCCTGCTGGTCTCACTAACACCACTTCCGGCAACAACCTAGCTTTCCTATGTGGTCTCCCATCCAGGTACTGACCGAGCACAGCCCTGCATAGCTTCAGTGGGCGACCGTGTGAGAGTTGCAGAGAGCTAGCTCATTTCAAACAATGGCATCTTTGCATTTAAATTTACATAACTGAGGTAATGACGCTTAATAACAGTTGTCATAAGCATGCATCAAATCTCCTTCATAATTATGGAGTGTCATATCATGATTATAAAGGTCTAAAAAAACAACAACCACAAAAATCATACTGACTCCAGACATGCTCAATGCATTGATCTGTGCTTTATTTTAGCGTCTGCTTTCTCCACAGGTATTTTGGCTTCATTACAAAACATCCAGCAGATGAGAGATTCGCCTGCCACGTCTTTGTGTCCGAAAACTCCACTAAACCCCTCGCTGAGTCTGTGCGGTCAGTCTTTCTTTAATATAATATAATGCATTCATAATATATCACATTCTTCCATGTTTATACTCATTTAAAGGGACAGTTCACCCAAAAATGAAAAAATCTGCCATCATTTACTCATCCTCCAAACCTGTTTCAGTTTCTTTCTTCTGTTGAACACAAAACAAGATATTCTCAAGAATGTTGGGAAAAAGTAGTCATTAATTAGACAGTTAGCTAGTCATTATATGTTTCCATCCAAAGATGTGAATTAGGTTTGTGTAAAACTGGAATGTTGCATAAAACATTTATAAATTAATAAAGCAGCGTTTCCATAATCCAATGAGTGAAAGAGAACAAAATCATCACTTCCTGATAAACTGGAGCAAATATCAGACAGAGAAGTGTAGTTGAGTGTGTTGGGATTCGCCACTGTGGTGTTTTGTTCTTCTCTAATAAATGAGCTGCGCCTCAGAAGACGAAACGCAATGAATGCGGTGGCTTTTGGAGGTGTGAGACACTCTTTGGGAGCGCAGACAGATGCTCAAGACAGTTCTGGAGGGAATAATAATAGAAGAATAATAATACTGAAGCACTGTGATGACGGACTGACGGCTGAGGAGTTTTAGAAATGAGCAAAACAACATTTTAGATCTTTTACAATGTGCTGGAAATGCTGCTTTGAACATTAATGCATCCCATCACACACAATTTTATCATCACATGATCTGTTCAGACTAAATCACCTCACGCAGACTGATGAAGTGCATGCTGGAATTTATTGAGTAAATGTGTTTCTATCGTAGTTTATGCACATTTTTTCATAACGGATCAAATGTTTTTCTTACTAGTTGTGTGCATACGTTTTTTATGCACATTTTCTAAATGTATGCTTATCATGGCGTTTAAACATTTTATTAATGCAATATTCCTCAATGTGCATAAAAAATAGGTGTATGGAAAACACAGCTACTGACTTCTATAGTATTTTTTTGTTTCTGCTATGGATGTCAATGGCTGCTTGTTCCAACATTCATTCATTTTCTTTTCGGTTTCGGCTTAGTCCCTTTATTAATCTGGGGTCGCCACAGCGGAATGAATCGCCAACTTATCTAGCATATGTTTTACGCAGCCGATACCTTTCCAGCTGCAACCCATCACTGGGAAACACCCATACACTCCTATTCACACTCATACACTACGGACAATTTAGCTTACCCAATTCCCCTATAGCGCATGTGTTTGGACTGTGGGGGAAACCGGAGCACCCGGAGGAAACCCACGCCAACACGGGGAGAACATGCAAACTCCACACAGAAACTGACCCAGCCAAGGCTCGAACCAGTGACCTTCTTGCTGTGAGGCGACAGCGCTATCCACTGCACCACCGCGCCGCCCCTTGCTTGTTCCAACATTCTTCAGAATATCTTCTTTTGTGTTCAGAAGAAAGAATTGTAGTGTCTGGAACCACTTGTGTGTGAGTAAATGATGAGGAAATTTTCATTTGTGGATGAACTGACCCTTTAAATCAGCTTTTTATTCAGTCCCATCTCAAAGGCTGTACAAAGAAAAGTAACAATTTTATTTATTATCAGAAAAAGTGGCTAATTTGTTAGAATATGTATGACTTTTAAAAGGAGGCGTGCCCCCAAACCCCACCCCTTAATCTACCTCTCATTAGGGGATGAGCAAATCGTACTAACATGTATGAATGAGATTTTGCTGCTTGTTTAAACTACTTATTTAAAATGAGCTGAAATAACACAATTCTTGATTTTTTTTTTTTGGACAACTTAATTGTTTTAAGTTAAATCTACTTCAGTTAAAGTTTTTAAATTGCATTTTTTACAGTGGATTATAAATTAGCCAGGGCGACACGGTGGCTCAGCGGTTAACTTAGCACTGTCGTCTCACAGCAAGAAGGTCGCTGGTTCAAGGCCCGGCTGGGCCAGTTTGCATTTCTGTGTGGAGTTTGCATGTTCTCCCCGTGTTGGCGTGGGTTTCCTCCGGGTGCTCCGGTTTCCCCCACAGTCCAAACACATGCGCTATAGGGGAATTAGATGAACTAAATTGGCCGTAGTGTACGAGCGAGTGTGAATGCGAGAGTGTATGAATGTTTCGTAGTACTGGGTTGCAGCTGGAAGGGCATCTGCTCTGTAAAACATATGCTGGATAAGTTGGCGGTTCATTCCTCTGTGGTGACCCCTGATGACCAGCTTATGTTTTATGCAGTGGATGCCCTTCCAGCTGCAACCCATCACTGGGAAACATCCATACTCATTCACACACACTCATACACTACGGCCAATTTAGTTAATCTAATTCCCCTATAGTGCATGTGTTTGGACTGTGGGGGAAACCGGAGCACCCAGAGGAAACCCACGCCAATACGGGGAGAACATGCAAACTCCACACAGAAATGCCAACTGACCCAGCCGGGACTCGAACCAGCGACCTTCTTGCTGTGAGACGACAGCGCTACCCACTGCGCCCATATCGCCATGGCTATAAATTCATACATTTTCATTTATTAGATTCAAATTGGGGAGCAAATTGAGCTAATCATACTAAAATATATAAATGAGACTGTACTAATTAATATGAATTAGCCACTAAATCAAAAAAAAGTTGTGAGTTTGTGTTGTTTTATTGTCTTATAAGTTTTTTTTAATCATATGTTGTCTTGATTTGCAGGAAAGCGTTCCGCTTGTACTATAAGGAGTTTGTGGAGGTCTCATGTCCCACAGAAGACATTTACCTGGAATAATCTCTGCGCTACAGCAATGTACATAATAATAACTACGCTACATGAATATATATGAGAAACAATATCTGTATATATTATAATCAAAGACTAATATATCTGACAAAAAGGACCAAACGAGATGAAGAAGACTGTAATTTAGTGATTAATGCACAAGAGAAATGAAGAATTGTACAGTATAAAGGCTGAAATTATTTTCCTGGATTTTGAGGATGAGTGTTTTCATCCGCTGTTTTGCTCCTGCGCTGTGCTTCGGGCTTCATAGAGAATATTTTTCATAGCACTAAAAAACATCATTAAAAATAGAGGTAAATGATATTAATAATAATCAGCTTAAAGCCATTTCTGCTGTTTGTGACGTCTCGATGTCTGTCGCATTTTGCAGGCGCACCAGCATTAATTCATTCAGAAATTCTGCCTGTAACATATTATCAATTGAAATGGATAAATCTACATTTTACATGATTATTCACCAAATGAAAGACATATCTAAGAGCTTAAAGAGCAGTTTATTTCAACCCAGGCTCATTATTGATACGTACCCCTGTACACATTTCTGGAGAGCGCGAAATACGTCCCAGGAGCTATGTTTTTTTGCAGTTTTTGTTTTCGCAAATCCACCAGAGGTCGCTGTACACGCTTTTTCAGATCTCAAATATCTCTCGCGAGTGCCATTCACGCCTGCTGTTCTTGCGTAAATCCACCAGAGGCCGCTGTCAACTGACTGACCGACCGATCCCCCCACCTTCCTCCTTGCCTAAACCCAACCGACAGTGTTTTCAAAAGCAATCCAGAAAAAGAAAAGCCCTCGCCTGAGTTTTACCACATTTTCAGACCTTACCACGTTCTCACCCAGGTATTAACTTGTTTATTTTATTCTTTGCCTTTTGTTTTTGTCTTACCTGCTTTCTGGAACCGTTCTTTGTCAGACTCAACTCTGCTCAGCGTCTCAAGACCGCCAACGTACGCGCCGAGCCACTGGGCAAACTGGTAACAGCAGAAAAGCCGTCCACACGGAGGTAATCGGTCAGCTGGTGGCGCGAAAAGAAACAGAAGCCGTCGACGGCGTCATACCGTCCCGTAGCGTTCGTTTTTAAGACAAAATGCAGCCAGACGTAGCTCTGGCTACATAATCCGCGCTCTCCAGAAATGTATACGGGGGTACGTATTCACAATGAGCCTATGTTGGTTTATTTACTGTATAATAACAGTGACTAACAGCTAATCAGAAGATATTTTAGGACTTTCAGTATTCTTGTTTTGATCATTTATTAAAGTAATAATAATAATAACCCTACAGTGCCATGGACTTCCTGTTCAAGTTTGAGTGAAACTGGTGGAAATGATTGACTTTTTTTGTTGTTTTTCTCAGATCAGACTGTCGGAGCTCCACACTTGCCCTTTATTTACACTTTATTTACAAGTATTTCTTGTAAAAGCAAGACCTTATTGTGCTCATTAAAAGACTTGTTCAACAATGCATGGTTTAATATCAGATTGTTGTTTTATTGATGTTTATTTGCCACAATTCAGGACTGGAAGAAAAAAATGGGAAGCTAAATAAACACCAAAATGCCAACAAGGGTTCATCTGGTATAAATCTATAAACATAAGCGGCAATCAAGACTTTTCAGGGTTTCTGCAGGTTTCACCAAGTTAAATTTAAGACCATTTTTCAAGACCATTATGAATGAAGTTTTAGACTCATAAAGGGCTAAAGGCTAAGGAATTTTTTTTTATGGCCCAGATGGAAGATTTTTATTTGCCCTATCAAAAATATATATATTATAATTTAATACATTTAATATAATACAATAATAAATTAATAATAAAAAATTTAAATATTTTAGATATTCCTTAGCAAAATATTTTAAATATTGTGTAAAAACAAGCAAGCTTTACTTGTGTCCATACACTTTTCCAACATAAACTTTCTTTAAAATAAAAATGAACAAATGCTTTAAAAGTTTTAAAAACTATAATAAACTAAATGTATGCACAACAATCTGTCCAGGTCGGTGTCCTCAGCAATAAATACATGGAGCACTTTTAAACAAATGTTATTGTAAGGAAAAGAATTAAGCCATTATGATAGAGTTAACAATTATCTTTCTAAATAAAAAGTTTAAAGTTTTATTGAGATGGATTGTTGGTGACTGAATGGGTTTTGGCCAGATTGGGTAGCAATACATGAACAAAGGAAAATTAAGACTTGTTTAAAAAAAAAAGATTTAAGACCTACGACACAATATTTCAGTAAATTTAAGACCTTTTTAAGGCCTAAATTTAGATTGAGATACAAGACATTTTAAGACCCAGCGGAAACCCTGCTTTTAGTCTATTTGAAATGAGTCATGAGGTTTTTTTTATTGTTAATTTGAGATTTAATCGGTGGCTCAGTGGTTAGGACTGTGGCCTCACAGCAAGAAAGTCGCTGGTTTGCATGCTCTCCCCATGTTGGCGTGGGTTTCCTCCGGGTGCTCCAGTTTCCCCCACAGTCTAAACACATGCGCTATAGGGGAATTGAATAAATTAAATTGGCCGTAGTGTATGAGTGTGAATGGGTGTTTCCCAGTACTGGGTTGCAGCTGGAAGGGCATCCACTGCGTAAAACATATGCTGGAATAGTTGGCAGTTCATTCCGCTGTGGCGACCCCTGATGAATAAGGGACTAAGCCGAACAAAAATGAATGAATGAAAGAAAAGGAGTGCATCGAAGAACAATCAAATGTAGAATTGCAAGCTTTAAATTTGTAGGATTTTTAAAACTTTGTGGGTTCTAATAATGCACAGTCTATAAAACGAAAAACTCAAAATAAAAGTTACCAAGTAAAATGTGTGTTAAGTCCTTAAATTGAACCATGGTGTGGTAACCCTGTGTTAGTTTAATGATCATCATCGACACAAACAACAGCTGGCAAACACAGAAACATTTACTGAGACGTATAATACAATGAAATACAATCAGGCCAAAATGGTACTGTCGAGAACTGAATAAATTGAGTTTATTTACATGGTGGTGCATTTAGAAAAGGTGTGTGGTCAACACAGTCTGGGTGAAATATCGATAGTGTTGATCCTCAGGACGGTCTGCGGTTGAACAATGACTGCGGAGGAAAAAAAAGTTAAATTAATGCACAAACAAAAAGGAATAAAAGCACATTTGGGGTTTTTAATTTGCACACACTTCTCTTTCTCTGGAATCGGTGTCTCTTCCAGAATCTCATGTGCACCATTGGCCAGGATTGGGTTTTCTCGATGACTGTAGCCTGAACCTGGACTAAATCCCTGCTGAGAAGCCAAACAACAGACGTTATTTAGGGATAAAACACATCCAGGAGGCTGTGATGGCAGAATACAGGGTTTCACCAAGTCAAATTTAAGAACTTAAGACCATTATGAATCAGATTTCAGACTTACAGCGCAAACGATAAGGTTTTCTTTCTAATGGCCACTGGAAAAGATTTTTACTTGCTCCATTAAAATTCAAACACATTTTAAACAATGTGTGAATGAAGAAAAGTCTAGTTATATACATGGACTTTTTTTCAGCATTACCTTTCTTTAAAAAAGACATGTTTTAATAACAGATAATAAACTAAACGTTTGCAAAACAGTGTGTCCATGTCAGCATCCTTGAGAAGGGTATAAATGGAGGTCGGAGCCAGCTCCAAGTGGATGGGAATTGAGCTCCAAGTGGGCTGTACAAACCTGGAGTTTTTATTTATTTAATGTCTTGTACATGACACAGAGTTCAATATTGTGTTTTATGAATGTCTACACCTATCCCAGCCTCACAGTAACCTGATGCGTTTTATTAATGTCTACTCCACCTACACCACCTAAACCCAACCTACTTGTGGCGCAAGTCCCTCCCACTTGGAGGACACCCAACCTACTTGCAGTGTAATCCCTCCATTTGGAGGTCTCCGGGCTACCTACTTGGCATCCTCACCAGGTAGCTATAAATACACGGAGAGCTTATAAACAAATGTTATCATAATTAAACCAAATTGTAGTTAATAGTAAAGTTAATAAATGTAACTTTTGTAATTATCAATTGGGTAGCTTTACATGGACAAAGGAAAATTAAGACCTGTTTGAAATGATTTAAGACCTACAACACCATTTTTCAGTGAATTTAAGACTTTTTAAGGCCTAAATTTGGTTGTTGAAATGTAAGACCCCACGGACACCCTGGAATATAACCCGGCAGGTTTACTGGCAGAAAGGCACAACGTTTTTATTCTCCTGCTTATTACACGCTACTTGCCACAAAACATTAAAACTATAGATATAGTTGTTAGAAATGAATTCCCCTATGGAGGAAACGAATGGAGTTTTTCGAGACGTTTTTCTGCATTCAAACCCAGACGATTTTCATCAGAATTGAGCAGAGTGAACACGCAAAATCACCCCCTGACTTAAGATGGTGCTTAATGAACTTCACCATTACCATTAAACCCAATTAGCTACTCTCCACTCCTACTGACATTATTGTAGTTGCGGTTATCATACAGCTCTTTGTGTTCAGACACCAATGAAAAATGCAGCAGCACATTCATCTTGCCTCGGTGCATCATCTTCTTCATTGAAAAAAAGTGAAACTGAAATCATCTCCACTGTTTTGCGCTTGAGCGACTCCAAATGGTGTTTACTGTTACTTCAGCAGCTCGGTCCACGTGAACAAAAGTGACAATCTGATTGGTGGAGAAGTTTTTGACGTGGCGCATCAAAACAAAACAAAAAAAAACAAGCATGAGGCGTTTCTTTGAAAATGATGCTTTTACGCCTGGAGTTTTGCGCGTTGGTGTGCACAATCACATTAGCGCCCTTTGTTTAGTCACGAGGCGTTAAACGTTGACGAAAAACGCAAGCAAAAAGTGTCCGGTGTGAACGGGCCTTAAAATTTTGTTTTTGAAATTTAAGACATTTCAAGACTTTTTAAAACCCATTTTATTTTATTTTTTAAGCCTGACAGGTTTATTGCCAGAACAACACAAAGTCATTTATCCTGCTTATTACACAGCTACTTGCCACAAAACATTAAAACTATAAATATAGTTGTTAGAAATGAATTCCCCTATGGAGGAAACGAGTTTTTAATGCATGAATTCGGTGTTTCAAACTAGTATTACATTCATATCTTACCCAAGAAGTGGCTTTCCAACAAGAGTGAAATCATTTCCTCCAACTAATAACACCTGCAAAATCAATACATAAATAAATAAAAATTAAAAGAAGAAGAATTGACATGATGAAAAGAAATCATACATTGCGCAGCATGTAAGTTTTCCTTTTACTTCCAACCTATCCTTGACTATCATTTAATTTTGTTTTATTCAGCACAAACTATGCTAGAATAAAAGATATTATGCAACAAAGATGGATGTATATGCATGCATTAAAAACAAAACATTGTGTGGTTTAGGGGTGTTTTGGTGGGGAAAAAAAGGACACAGAAACAATGCAAAAAAAAAAAAACATACTAAAAGCATTTGAATAAGACTTAAGAATTTTAGGCATCTTGTAGGTGAGAATATTTATTACAAATCCAGTATAATGATTTATACACTAATGGATGTGAATCAAGTGCTCAAACCTTCTCCATTCGGATCCTGTCTCCACATTCGGCATCGAGGTGGTTTTCAATGAGGATCAGGTCTTCATTGGTCACTTTCCACTGACGGGCAGCAAAATGAACAACAGCAAACAGACGTCCGTATTCTCCTTTCTTTATCAGACCGTTCACCTTCTGTACAAGAGCTGTGACAGATACAGACACAGAGACACCATCATTAGATATACATATAAAGATGAACAAAAAATTCCAGAGTGCAGATCTGGAGTCAACACTGGTATCGTATCTTATTTAATGCTATGTAAGCTTTATTAGCCATGTTTCCATCTAAAGATGTGAATAACATTTGTGTAAAACTGCAATGTGGCACAAAACATTTGTGAATAAAGCAGAGTTTCCATCCAGTGAGAAACAAAAGAGAACAAAATCATCACTTGCTGATAAAATGGAGCAAATATCAGACAGAGAAACGTAGTTTAGTGCATTGGGAAAAGTCACTGTGGTGTTTGTTCTACTCTAATAAATGAGCTGCACTTCAGAAGACACTCTTTGGGAGCGCAGACAGATGCTCAAGACAGTTCTGGAGGGAATAATAATAAAAGAATAATAACACTGAAGCACTGTGATGACAGACTGACGGCTGAGGAGTTTTAGAAATGAGCTAAACAACATTTTAGATCTTTTACAATGTGCTGGAAAGTCCATTAATGCCTCCAATCACACACATTTTTATCATCACATCATCTGTTCAAACTAAAATAACATCACGCAGACCGATGCGCATGCTGGAGTTTATTCAGCAAAAGTGTTTCCATCATAGAAAAAGACTTGATCAGCCCAACTATGATGGAAATACTTTTGCTAAATAAACTTTGCGCATGTACATCAGCATGCGTGATGTGATTTAGTTTGAACAATTATAATAAATTACCAGGAAAATAAATAAATAAACAGCGCTTTATGTTTTTCTGCGGAGTCTAACATTACTCAAGTTCAGAAATTGAACAATCAAATGTAAAATAACATGGTCTTCATTGTATAAATAATTATATTTAATAATATCTGTATCTTTTAATCTTTAATACATAATCTAATCCTGTGATGTGACTATTGCAGATACACACATTGCGATGCGATCGATGCTTAAACAATATATTGTTCATCCCTATCGTGAAGTGTGAACCCTTGCTATCTATGGAGGATGAGGGAGCTCTCAGATTTCATCTAAAATATCTAAACTTGTGTTTGAAGATGAACAAAGGTCTTAGAGGTTTAGATGAGCAATTAATGACAGAATAGTAATTTTTGGGTGAACTAACCCTTTAAGCCACAGTTGTCAAACTCAGTTCCTGAGTTTACATTACAACCCTGATTAAACACACCCTCTCAAACTAATTGAGCCCTTCAGGCTTGTTTTAAACCTCCAGGTAAGTGTGTTGGAGCAGGGTTGGAACTAAACTGTGCTGGAGCAGGGTTGGAACTAAACTGTGCAGGGCTGCAGCCCTGCAGGAACTGAGTTTGACACCCCTGCTTTAAGCTGATCTCACTTGCCTTGATGTCTTTTAGCCTCTTCTTCAGGACTGTATGGTGGAAGCTCAGGCCACGGTGGTCTGGACAGTGACGTCGGTGGTACATAACTGAGAGAATAATAAACTATATTAGAGCTCTTACTGTACTGCATTGCACAAAACACAAACACACCACCTGAGCAGCTGCAAAAGACACAAAACACAACCTAATACTCAGATCTTTCACAAAATACATAACAATGAATTGGTATATTGTTGTGAATTATGTTATATCATTATACTATGCGGGCTGTTGGACGCTTGATTCTGATTGGCTGATAAACATTCTAAGGTTATTTTTAGCTTAAGTAGTTCCGGCAGGTTTTGAGCGCATTGCAGCTCCATATCACTGCGCTGAATTATTTCATGAGTTATTATACTCATATTTTATGAGTTATTTCACAGCTACAACAGTCAGAAATCACATCAACACAGCTTTGGAGGAGATGTGGAAGAAACTAGTGCTGCACACAGGAGCAGTTTGAGGACAAACGACTGAAATACAACATCAGAACAGTGACTTTATCTGTGATTACTATAATTACTACAATAAAACCTTTTCACATTTGCGGGTTTCTCAGCAGCAGAAGTCGTCATAGTTGGTAAACTCAGAGCGCAGTGAATCAGAGAGTACAACAAATCATTTACAATCCTATTTGCTGAAATAATAAAAGAAAAAACTCCACGATGGTGTTATCAAGACTTTCAGAAGAAGGACAAAAATAGTGTGAGACTGATAACGGCAGCCAGAAGAGAGAATAATGTCTGATTTACTCTCAGCCCCATAGACGCTGCATCACCTGGCATAAGCGGTAATATGTTTTTGTAATTTGGCGCAGGGGAGTCACGGTGGCGCAGTGGGTAGCACGATCGCCTCACAGCAAGAAGGTTGCTGGTTCGAGCCACGGCTGGGTCAGTTGGCATTTCTCTGTGGAGTTTGCATGTTCTCCCCGTGTTGGCGTGGGTTTCCTCCGGGTGCTCCGGTTTCCCCCACAGTCCAAACACATGCGCTATAGGGGAATTGAATAAGCTAAATTGTCCGTAGTGTATGAGTGTGAATGAGTGTGTATGGGTGTTTCCCAGTGTTGGGTTGCGGCTGGAAGGGCATCCGCTACGTAAAACATATGCTGGATAAGTTGGCGGTTCATTCCGCTGTGGCGACCCCAGATTGAATGAATAATCTGATATAATACATTCATTTATTTATTTATTTATTTTTATTTAATGCCACATCAGCAACTTATGGCTATTTCATGGCAAAATGGATATACATAAAAATATTACATGATAACAACAAACTCATATTACAATAAAAAGTTACTTAGTCAACTATATAAATATAAATAAATAAATACTATTTACACAAAAAACATTCAAAGTTAAATATGATTTTTCAGTTCAATTTTTGATAAATAACTTAAGATTCTTCCTGGTGGTACCTTTTTAAAAATATCCATCAAAGTACTCTCCTTATAAAAATTTGGCCTAATGGTATTCAAACTTCCACATTCCAACAAAATATGTTTCATGGTAAGAGCAGCTTGGCAGTAATTACACTTAGGTGGTGCTTCATTATTCAGTAAATACAAATGAGTCAACCTAGAATGTCCAATTCGACATCTAGTATATATAATACATTCATAAATGTTTATACGTTTTTTAAAAATCTAAATATTATTTATTTATAGGATTTAAGATTATGATGACTGTTAAACGCGTCATAACAGTCTTGTGAAAAGGGTCCATAGTAGTAGTGTAAGGGAATAATTAATTAAGGGGAATATCCAGTCTGTTGAATTATTAGAAAATAATGCACATTTGAGGTGTAACACACCAGTATCAGATACTATACTGTACTGATATATTAATATCAGATTATAATTCTAAAGCAAACAATATCTTCTTCGTTTTTTTCCATCACAAAACAAAAAACAAACACGATGTAGTGGATCCTGTTAGTACATCTGATCCATAAATGTATTACAATTTATATATCAAACTATTGCAATAGGTAGTCTTTTAAAGAGAGGGCGGGGCATAAAGTAGCTCCTCCCCTTTATTAAAAACCAGCCAAGTGTTTAGTGTTTTTCACAGCTCTGCCAGTGAGAGTGGTTGAGCTCAAGCACATCAAATGAAAAGCCAATGAGAAGAAGGGAGCGGGCCTTGTCAGATACAAGAGAGCATTCATTTGATTGGTCAGAAGATTTCATGAGAAACTGAAGTGTGTTGAAACTGAAGAGGTGACAGCAAAATAAAAAATCGTTGATCCATTTAGGCGGAAGTGACAAACTGCAAGCTTTGGATGTTTATATCATCTAAACACCAATTCTGTCACTGTTTTGGAGAACGCTAGATTAAAGATATCACTAAAACTAACAGAGTGATACTAACATCTAATAAATGGATTCTAATTTCATGGGACCTTTAAGGCTATACATTTGCATGCATTCATTTAGCAGATGATTTTATCCAAAGCAACCTACAGACGAGGATAAAAGAAGCACTTCAAATTACCAGAAAACAGCAGTATATAGATGCCATGACAAATTTGAGTTAGTTTAGCATTTTAATTGGAAGTCCTTGTAAAGGAGTGTTTGTAGGATATAAAATAAGATGTTTACCTTGCAGGATAAACGATGCTCATCGAGCTCTGAAACCTGGTCAACGCAGAGACAAAAGCGCCTGGTAAAAAAGGTAAAGTTACCATTAAAATCATTCAAAGAACAGGGTTTTTTCAGACAGCAAAACAATTAAGGTTTAATACAGTATATGTTTGTTTCTCCCACATTAAAATGTGTCCAGTTTATTCTACTTCTTTTCCCTATCAAAAATGTGTATCCTGATTTACACAAAACAGACAGCTAATAAAATGTCATTCAGTGCAACGACTGTTCATTACAAATATATCATCATAATAATAATAATA
>CAIGQV010019101.1:1917143-1932195 GCA_903798115.1 Danio jaintianensis
TGGAAACCAGCCTGGAAATGGCCAAAACCCCTCTAAAACCAGGCTGGTCGACCAGTTAAAACCAGCCAACCATCCTAGGCTGGTTTAAGCTGGATTTTCCAGCAGAGACACTAAATAATTCGACATTTTATGTTCACTAAACTTGCATTTAACACACTTTACTTGCACATAATTATGTTCTCTGCCTAAATTAATAATATAACTCTGAAAACACGACGCAAATAATATAAGTTATTTATAAATTACATTATTCTGCAAGTGACACTGATGAGATGACGCCTCCTCAACATGGCGCGCTGCAAAAACAATGATACGGACTGTTTATAATACATATAAAACACGTTTTTTACTTACTTCTCTGAGTGTTTGGTGATAAATGTGCTCCAGAAGCACATATAATCCGCCGCAGCATCCCTGAAATATTCCCTCGACCCAAAGTCATCGCCATGGCCAGAAAAACACGGAAGTACAAAACATGAGGGACGGAAACTCAGTCCGCCAAAAACATGAGGCCAAAAAGCGCATTTCCGCCGCCCAAAGGATTGGAGGAGGCTAAAGACGACACAACATAATAATACCATAATACAATACGTTTTACAATGCATAATTTATGGCAATACAATACATGGAGCGCCTTATAAAATAGAACAAAGATGATGGTTCATTTCTCAAGGACTTTGACGCAAATTGTGACCGTCTTTATTTGGGATTGTACCGAGAATCTTTGGAAAAGATACATATTGAGTGTATTTTCATATATAAAAATACGTGTTATATTATTATAGGTATAATTTCTCTTTATATATATATATATATATATATATATACATACGGCAATGTTATTTTAGGATATACACACATGAGATTGAACATTCAGATGTTATTTTATTTTATTTAATCTTATTTTATAAAATGTTTTGCACAAATTTATGGCAAATTTAGTAGACTTAAAGTTAAACCTTCCTTAAAAATGTTTCTTGAAGATCTAAAATTGTGTGTTATTGACTTCTGATTCTTTTACTAAGAAAATTGTGTAAAAACTTTGAATCTTTTCAAAAGATGCATTATTGTCTTGCTTCCCTACATATGATATAATGTTATTTTTGACACATTTGTTTATAAAAAAAAATAATAATAATAATAATAATAGTCATAAAAATAATGCTTTACTGTTTGGGTTGCCAAGTCCGCAGTTTTCAATAATAATAATAATAATAATAATAATAGTGCTTCACCTTTTGGGTTGCCAAGTCCACAGTTTTCAATAATAATAATAATAATAATAATAATAATAATAGTGCTTCACCTTTTGGGTTGCCAAGTCCACAGTTTTCCTGTAGAATTGTGCTACTTTTTTTAACCACTTGTCATATTTTTGCAAATTATGAAATGTAAATAATAATAATAAAATAGGTGACACAGTGCTGTTGCCTCACAGCAAGAAGGTCGCTGGTTCGAGCCTCGGCTGGGTCAGTTGGCATTTCTGCGTGGAGTTTGCATGTTCTCCCCGTGTTGGCGTGGGTTTCCTCCGGGTGCTCCGGTTTCCCCCACAAGTCCAAAGACATGCGCTATAGGGGAATTGGGTAGGCTGAAATTGTCTGTAGTGTATGTATGTGTGTGAATGAGTGTGTATGGATGTTTCCCAGTGATGGGTTGCAGCTGGAAGGGCATCTGCTGCGTAAAACATATGCTGGATAAGTTGGCGGTTCATTCCGCTGTGGCGACCCCTGGGACGATAAAGGGACTAAGCCGAAAAGAAAATGAATGAATGAATAATAAAATAAATAAAAATTACAGATTTGCAAGAAAGAAGGAAAATAAAACAGAATTGTAAGGAAAAATAACACAGACTTCAAAAAAAAAGAGAAAGTTTGCATTGCGATTATTAAAAAAGAAAATCTGAATAAGAGTAAACTGCAGCAAGACTGAATTTAATTACAGAATGTCAATTTCAACATGTAAACAAAAAATAGGCGTGAAGCGTAATTTTAAACTCTTAGAAAAAGAATTGAGAACAAAAAGTTACAAGACCAGAATAACTCGAAATGAAAAGGAGAAAAAGTTTGCCAGAATTGTCAGATATAAATTCAGAATTCAGTGTATAATTACGAGATAAAATGCACTTTTCCATGTATTATTCTGTGGCAGAAATAAGCTTGCGTATGATCCAGACTGAAGCATTAAAGGGCTCCAATTTGGGCCTTTTTACAAAATGTGAGGTTAAGGCTGATTTATACTTCTGTGTCGAGCACACGCGGCGCAGCCTTCGTGCGGTCACAATGCCCTCGACGCTGACGCTCACCTCTCAAAAAATGTAACTACACATCGCAACGAGGCGTAGCGCAAGATCTGTGATTGGTCGGCTTCATAGCGGTGACGAGTGTGGGTGGTGCTGAGAGCCGCGAGCCCGATGGAGCGAGTGTTTATAAGTGTCGAGTCCCGTGAAGGAGCTCCAGATGTTTTGTGTTTACCTTATGATTAAAGTTGTTGCACGTCTGCCGGTTCCTGCCTCTGAATGAGCGAGTTTTATCTTCTTGTACATTAAGGTAGCGTTCAGAAAAAACCAAACACCCATGAAGAAACTTGACACAGAGGAACATAAAACCCCGCTGCCAGCTAGCGCTTCAGAAGAGTTATTGCAGAGCAATAAAAACAGCACGCAGAATGCATGGCTACGCACAAAGCATGGGCCGTGGGTCATGGCGATCACTCGATGCAGAAATATAAATCAACCTTAAGTATTTGGTGTCTCCAGAATGTGTCTGAAGTTTCAGCTCAAAATACCCTTCAGATCATTTATTATACCCTGTTGAAAGGTTCCATTTTTGGGGTCAAATGGAAGTGTAGCGGTTTTTGTCCCTGTGCCTTTAAATGCAAATGAGATAGTTCTCCCCGCCCACTCTCGAGACATTGAGAGTTCATTTAGATCACAGAGAGTTGAACAGATCTTTCAACCTCAGTTGCTTTGCAAATCTTGTTCTGTGGACATGTTTATACACGTTACTATGGAGACATGTTAATATGCTCCTGTCAATCAATTTAGTGGGCGTGGAAAAATGCACTCCTACATCATGTTGTGGTGGGCCTCAAAATCACTGGGATTTGGATCCTATTTTACTTACTTACTTACTCCCAGGGCCATTTTATATCAAAGTTGATATTTAGTCGCACCATATTGGTGTTTCGTAACATCTAGTATGGGTTGTTAGCCCAACGCTCAACCCCCAACCTGGAGGACCAGGACATACACACATACACTACGGACAATTTAGCTTACCCAATTCACCTACAGCACATGTCTGTCTGTGGGGGAAACCGGAGCACCCGGAGGAAACCCACGCCAACACAGGGAGAACATGCAAACTCCACACAGAAACGCCAACTGACCCAGCCGGGACTCGAACCAGTGACCTTCTTACTGTAAGGCGACAGCGCTACCCACTGCGCCACCATGACGCTGGATAATATTTTAATGTCAGGAAATGTTGTGTTTCTATCACTCCATTATGACTGTGGACACACTTTACTACACACACTTCTGTTGATATTGCATTATAGGTGCACTTTAAATAGGAAGAAGCATTTGTTTCAGCGCATAAACACACACAGACAGAAGACAGAAGACGCCGGCGTTCTGTAATACATCAATATTTTATTTTTGTGACACAGAAACTCCTGAACTTCACCGCTCTGTCGGTTCATTCACACACACCAGTGTTTTTGTTCCAGTTGCGCAGAGGTAAGACTGGATAAAGTTAATGCAGTCATAAATAATTGTAATAAATATCAAGTAAATGTACAACACGTATTTCACTGCATTCAGCGTTTTGTGCGGACGTCTGTTCACAGACTTCTCCTGCTCTTCTCTTTGATAGCAGCAGTTGACCATATCAAAACAAAGAAATCATAAAATAATCACACACACGCACACCCACAAAACCCAATTATAGTGCTGATATTTTCACTGAAGTACATCTATGGTAGCGTCAAGTGTGTTTGCAATGATGGATATAAATTACAGAACTCATAATAACGCAAATAAATGATCCACCAGGAATAATACATAGGAAATCTGATCAAATTTCAAAACTGTATTATGGTTATAGACACAGAAAAGGAGATCTTAAAAAGAAGAAAGCATTTTAAAAATATTCTCTCTCTTTTTTTGGAGGAACTAAAACAATAATAAAGCAACTTGGCTGTAAAAGGTTGGATTTTCATGCACTAGAGTGAGTTCGGGGTGTAAAAATCATCCCTCAGAAGCAATCCTAAAACTGCAGAGCGCTGGGAAATAAACTCAGAAGTGTGTTTAAGGGATGAATGAATGTCATTTTGGCAACCAAGACCAGAAATGTAGCACCGCATGGCAGCAAACGCCTTCCACATCAGAAAAATGAAAATGCATCCGATTTACCGCTCCATATATGTCTATAGCTTGCAATTGTACATGACTTACCTTAGTTACGGCCCTGAACAGCATATATGCCACTTTAATAATACAGGCAGATATTATTAAATGTCTTGTAGAAGCGATCTGGCCGTTTATAGTTCAGAAGTCTTAAATATGCTCGACCACATGCGTACGGAGAGTCTGTTTATCTCTCGGTCATGTCAATCCTGGAGATTAATGATAATGAGATCCTGGACAGAGTCTGTTTTATCTGTCAATATTGATGATAAAAACCCTTTCGGTTCTGGAAATCTCACAAACACAAGCAAGAACATCTTCTGGCTGATTCACTGAATTCATTGGGAAGCTGAATATGTGTTGGGGAAGGATTTAAGTTCGTGAGGAAATCTCAAAAGGAAAATACAAAGAAGGGAAAATGCATTGCTGCATGTTAGTAAAAGTTTGGAAAATGCTATAGACGCATTAGAGCAAAAGTGTCCAAACTCGGTCCTGGAGGGCCGGTGTCCTGCTGAGTTTAGCTCCAACTTGCTTCAACACACCTGCCAGAAAGTTTCTAGTATATCTAGTAAGAGCTTGATTAGCTGGTTCAGGTGTGTCTAATTGGGGTTGGAGCTAAACTCTCCACGACACCGGCCCTCCAGGACTGAGTTTGGACACCCCTGCATTAGAGTAATTCGATTTAAAGGGGAAAAACAAACAAACTTTAATGCACTAAAATTATTTTCTTAATCCATAATATAATTGAGTGCATTCTAACCAGGACGTGCTCTTGACTGTGTTGATGAGATGAGGCTGAACGGAGTATCCAAAGATGAAAGAGGAAGTTTGAGTGGAAACAAAAGCTTAAATCAGCATCTCTGGTAATGAGTGTGTGCCAACAATCACTGTCAGAGAGAGAGAGATAGAGAGACTGATAGAGAGAGAGAGAGACTACATGTTTAAAAAAGGATGACAGCAGTTGCAGTGCCACTTCCTTCCCATCTGTTGATGAACAGTGTCTGTAATGGACTGTAGATGTTTTTATAAAAGTGTGTCTTTTCTATCAGGATCTGCTGTCAGACTCACCGGCCTCCCTCTGTCTGTCTGTCTGTCTTTATAAAGGCATAAGGGTCTGTTCTGTTCCCGCTCCTTCACTGGGGTTTGTGGCAGAAGATGTAAATCTCTTAAGGTTGTGTGGTGAGGGTCTCTCTCAGACCGCCGCTGATGTTGTTTATCCGCTCAGAGGATCTTCTCGATAGTGAATGGCGTATCGCAGTTTCTCCAGCATCACATCCAGGGAGGAATACTGCGGCAGCTTCACCATGAACATACACGTCTCCACGCGGATATAACGCTGATCTGGAGAGCCTGAGAGAGACACACATGCAAAACTGATCACTGACACTGAGGAAGGATGAGGAGAAATGATGAATGATAAAATAAATAAATAAATATAAATTAGATTATAGTAATATGAATGGGAGGGGCGACTTGGTGGCTCAGTGGTTAGCACTGTGGCCTCAGCAAGAAGGTCGCTGGTTCGAATACCGGCTGGGTCAGTTGGCATTTCTGTGTGGAGTTTGCATGTTCTCCCCGTGTTGGCGTGGGTTTCCTCCGGGTGCTCCAGTTTCCCCCACAGTCCAAACACATGCGCTATAGGGGAATTGATGAACTAAATTGTCCGTAGTGTATGAGTGTGTGTGTGTGTGTGTGTGTGTGTGTGTGTGTGTGTGTGTGTGTGTGTGTGTGTGAGAATGAATGTGTATGGGTGTTTCTCCAGTACTGGGTTGCAGCTGGAAGGGCAACCGCTGTGTAAAACATATGCTGGATAAGTTGGCGGTATCAATTTCCAAGTAAAAAAGAAAGATGCAAAGAGTTAAAATCCCAGAATCCCTCACAGTGATGGAGATCTCTGATTGGCTAATGACTGGGCTTACCCACGGTGCCGTCCGGCGGGGCGATCTTCATGGGATAGGGGGGCACATGTGCGGTGTCCGGGCCCCCGTCTTTGCACGGGCAGGTGAAGGGAATCCTCTCCTGGTTGCAGGCGAACTTGATGAACTTGCTGAGCTCCTCCTGCGTGAACATCTCCAGCGCCGCCCAGAAGAACTCGATGTGCTGATCCGTCTCCATCAGACCCACCTGATACATGGTGTGAGCCTAAACAACCAGTTTAGGGTCAACAGTTCTTTAATTAAATTAAATTCTTTAACTAAATGCAAAGCGGAGTATACACTAACCTGCGCATTATTCAGACACAAGATGGTGCCAGTCAAAAAGCGCAGCATAACAGACATGCAGATACATATGAATGTGTATTTAAGTATATGGATGTGAATGTATTCATTGATGGTCAAGGTGATTCTCAGTTCCCGGATGAGTCTGTGTTATTCAGCAGTTGTTATCTGGGAATAACATACATTGGAGTGCCACGACTGACCAATACGAAGTGAGTATTCCATTGAGTAATAAATATATTGTCTCTCAAAAGAAAGATTTGGCTCTGAAATGCATAAACGAGTCGATTTTTGAATGTTTTGCCTACTTCTGATCTACATCAACTAATTTGCATAATTCCCACCCACTCGTGACATACAAACACTCTGAAATGGGGTTTTCGTTTCAGACACAGAAAGACCAATCAAAACAGAATTGGGGAGCTGACCAATCAGAGCAGAGTTGGCTTATGGAAGGGCAGGTGGGTGGTGATTATGCAAATGTGATTCTTTGGTCGCAGACAAAACTCTTTAAGGCAATTCAAAGCTGAATCTTTCTTTTGAGGGACTCTTGATTGTTGCTGGTTTTCCCTGTTGGGAAGAGGTACGGTTTTTAATTTTTACTTCTTTTATATGGGTTCCATAGAACTCCATATAAAAGCCACGCTTTTTTTACACAGGCCTCTCTAAAGGTTTAATGCTGCCAACTGAAGATCAACAGTAAAAATTACACATTTGACCTCTTACCAACAGGGAAAACAAGCAACAATCAAGAATGCATGATTATATGCTGTCATGGCTTTGCAATAGAAATATGTGATTATAATCAGGGTGCAAATTGCAGGGGGGTTTGGGGGGTCTGACCCTTCTAATTAACGCTTGATCCCCCCTGAAGAACATCAAAACAAGATGTGTGGGGGGGGGGGGGGGGTCTGGCCTTTAATAGTTAAGAAATAGCTTTCTCTGATCTGTATCTTAATTAATATTAATAATTAAAATAATAGATAACTTAAATATACATTTGACCACCCCTACAATAGTTCATACCATTGTGAATGCATGCAATATTAATTCAGTGGTTTGAAACCGGCAAATCTAGAGCACCAACAGACGGCGTAAGGGTTCACAAAACATGTTTCTTGTTAAATAGGCGTTTGTAGGTGTCTGTAAAACTATGCATAGTTTGTATTTCATTATACACTTGCTTGCACCATGTCTTTCATGTTCATCCATCCATTAATAGGTGCAAGAATGCAAACCGTTTATTTAACATCACAATTTTGAGAACCACTCAATATCCCTCAAAACAATGAAAACATTATAACAAGTTTGATTAGTAAATTAGATTTAATTGAATTAAATCTATAAATTTGGTTCACTCATGCATATTACCAAACATAACCGAAAAACTTGACCCCATCCCCGATCGTCAACGTATAATTCGCACCCTGATTATAGTGGAAGTCAATGGGACAAAAACAGACACCAACATAACCAAGTCAATCTGAACAGTACAGAAGGGTTAATACCAGTGTAAATGGGTATGAAAAGTCTCCATAAGCAGGAGTGTGTATAAACTGACCTTCAGGAACTCCAGGTTGATATCCGGCAGGCCGCAGGTGCGCAGCTCCACCTCTGCGGGACTCAGTAAAGTCAGCAGCTGCAGTGGGATGATGGAGCCCAGACCGGCGCGCACCGCAGACATACACTCCACATTCTGCAGCTCCCGCAGACGCAGCTCTCGCACCGCTCGCACATACACATCCTTATTCTCCCAGCTTAACACACACAGACAAGAGCAAGCAGAAATATTAGAGATTAACTTTGCAACTCATTCAAAGATCACTTACAAGGGTCTTTTATGCCCTTCAAGTTGTAATTTTCAGTTAAGGACAAAATGATTCCAAAAATACTATGAAAGTCAATAATTACAGGTTTCCAGCATTCTTCAAAATATCTTCTTTTGTGTTCAACAGAAGAAAGAAAGTCAAATGATGACAACATTTTCAATTTCGGGTGAACTATCCCTTTAAAACCAGGTGCAAACAGGGCCTGTGTGTATGGTACATGAAACTGTATAATGCATGAAACTAGACTTCAAGGCATAGTTCACCAAAAAAAAAAAAAAAAGACACACTACTTACTCTCCCCCTCAAGTGGTTCCGAACCTTTATGAGTTAAGATATTTTGAAGAATGCTGAAAACCTGTAACCATTGACTTCCATAGTAGAAAAAACAAATACTATGGAAGTCAACGGTTATAGACTTCCAGCATTCTTCAAAATATCTTCATTTGTGTTCAAAAAAAGAAAGAAAGTTGAATAGGTTTAAGGGTGAGTAAATGATGACAGGCGTCATTGGTGGCACAGTGGGTAGCACAATCGCCTCGCAGCAAGAAGGTCGGTGGTTCGAGCCTCGGCTGGGTCAGTTGGCGTTTCTGTGTGGAGTTTGCATGTTCTCCCCGTGTTCGCGTGGGTTTCCTCCGGGTGCTCCGGTTTCCCCCACAAGTCCAAACACATGCGCTATAGGGGAATTGGGTAAGCTAAATTGTCCATAGTGTATGTGTGTGAATGAGAGTGTGTGTGTGTGTTTCCCAATGATGGGTTGCAGCTGGAAGGGCATCCGCTGCGTAAAACATGTGCCGGACAAGTTGGTGGTTCATTCCACTGTGGCGACCCCAGATTAATAAAGGGACTAAGCCGAAATGAAAATGAATGAATGAATAAATGATGACAGAATGTTCGATTTCAGGTGAACTACTCTTTTATTACCAGGTGCAAACAAGGTCTATGTGTGTAATACATGAAGCTTTATAACACATGAAACTAGGCTTCATGGGATAGTTCACCAAAAAATGACATTTTATTTACTCTTTACTCTCCCTCAAGTGGTTCCAAACCTTTATGAGTTTCTTCTGTTGAACAGTAGAAAAAAGTAGTAGGAAAAAAAAGTAGTAGAAAAAACAAATACTATGGAAGCCAATGCTTACAGGTTTCCAGCATCCTTTAAATTATCTTCTTTTGTGTTCAACAGAAGAAAGAAACTGACTTTTGACTTCCATAGTATATATATTTTTTCCTACTATGGAAGTCAATGGTTACAGGTTTCCAGCATTCTTCAAAACACCTTCTTTATTGTTCAACAGAAGAAACTCAAACAGGTTAAAGGGTGAAAAAGTGATGACAGAATGTTCAGTTTTGGGTGAACTGTGCCTTTCATGTATATTATTAAGGATGTCAGCCATTGGCTGCTACCTGACAGCGATGTCACGTCCTCCCTGGCACAGCTCCACTTCCTCTCCAGTCATAGTGATGTATGTGAAGGTGCAGCAGGGCCGGCTGGGGGAGTCTGGACTCTCACCCAGGGGACTCTGAGACGACACTTCAGCACACAGCGCTTCCAGCTCCGCTTCATCACACAACTGTGAACAGCAGACAACAGATTCAGGCTTTCATACTGGGAAAAAGAGCACTTACTATTGACTGTATACTTCAAAAAATATATACTTGAAGGGACAAATATTAAAATTCAATAGAAGTGCACCAACAATTCTGTCCACATCTGTATTATGTAAAAATGCTAATTATTTTACATTCTCAAACTTCTTGATGTAGCTGTACGTGAGCAGGTCTGCTTCCCGCAGGTCAGATTCGGGATCGAGAGCCTCTCCGACTAGACCCTTCCAGAAGGATCCCAGCAGATCCAGAGGCAGCGGCACGTCGGCCCGGATGGCGATGCCTAGAAGCTGCCCGAAGAAGTTCAGCAGCTGCTCCTCAGCGTATGTGATGGGACACGGAGTCAGGATGTACTTCCCCTGAAAAACCAACACACATCAGATCCAGCACATTTGTGAAACCGTTTGTGAAGTATTATTTTCTGTCTTTTAGTACAGATACAGTTGAAGTCAAAATTATTCACCCTCCTGTGAATTTTTCTTTCTTTTTCAAATATTTCCCAAATGATGTTGAACAGATTCAGGAATTTTTCACAGTATTTCCTATAATATTTTTTCTTCTGGAGAAAGTCTTATTTGTTTTATTTCGGCTGGAATAAAAGCAGTTCTTAATTTTTTTAAACCCATTTTAAGGTCAATATTATTCGCCCCCTTCAGCAATATTAGCTTTGGATTGTCTCCAGAACAAACCACTGTTATACAATGACTTGCCTAATTACCCTAACTTTACCCTAATTAACCTAGTTAAGCCTTTAAATGTCACTTTCAGCTGAATACTAGTATCTTGAAGAATATCTAGTCAAATATTATGTGCTGTCATCATGGCAAAGAGAAAAGAAATCAGTTATTAGAAATGAGTTATTAAAACTATTATGTTTAGAAATGTGCTGAAATTTTTTTGACTTTTTGTTAAACAGAGATTGGGGGAAAAAATATACAGGGAGGGTGCTAATAATTTAGGAGGGCTAATAATTCTGACTGCAACTGTATATAATATGAGAGACTTGCTTTGTTTACGA
The DNA here is from genome assembly GCA_903798115.1 of Danio jaintianensis. Classification (NCBI taxonomy): domain Eukaryota; kingdom Metazoa; phylum Chordata; class Actinopteri; order Cypriniformes; family Danionidae; genus Danio; species Danio jaintianensis. The sequence continues at coordinate 1,928,223 of CAIGQV010019101.1, forward strand.
AACAAGTGGATCTAATTAGATTTGTATTGTAAACCTTAAGAGTTAAGTGTTAAAACAGTTTTATTTTTGAGCTCCTCTCATTTTTCAGCTGGAGGGGCGTTTTCACACATAGGCAAGGCAAGGCAGGGCAAGGCAAGTTTATTTATATAGCACATTTCATACACAGTGGCAATTCAAAGTGCTTTACATAAACAGGAATAAAAGAGACAAGGATAAATAAAATAAGAAAAATTAATATGAAAACAGCGTAAAGACAGGCAGTTTTTCCATATTCCAAAACACAGGTGTATCATATTTCTTATTTTACTCTGGGACTCTCCCATTCTGGTGATCACCCCCCCTCTGTGGACTTTTTCGGTACCTATTTATTTATCTATTGGACGTCTCCAACAGATTCGATTTTTCACCTGAAGTCGAGAACTTAAGCTTTATAGCTCTAATTTCGTGACCCCCAATTTCAACTTCCTTCTAGAAGTAAATCGCACGGCCCCTGATTTTTAGCCCCTCCTGGGAGTAGATCGCTTTAGCTAACCAAACGTAATAAAAGGTCTTGATCTCAGTCAGACGCCAGGGACTTTAACCCCCCCGCAACAGATTATCTGTGGCGAGTCACGTCTCGGGTCTCACTTATATTAATTACGCTGCTATCCCACAGAGACACATCTACCAGTATGGTGATGGCCCAAGTTAACATTTTTAACTGCCCAATCAAATACACAAACAGGAATAAAAGAGACAAGAAAAAAATATATATATAATAATAATGATAAAATAAATAAATAAACAGTTTTTACACATTTGTAACAAAATTGAAATTTAGTTGAACTATTAACATTATTCACTTATTAACAGACTTATTAACATGGCCAGACAGAATCTGCAGATATATATATATATATATATATATAAAATAATTATAAAAATCTGTTAAAAAATCTGCAAATTTCTGCCGCACAGATTCAGTTTTGGCCTATTTATTAATAACCATTATTAACATACTATGGCAAAACATAATTAAATACAATTATTTATCAATTAATTAATATTACATGTTAGTCAACACAAAGTCTAAACAGCTTAGCTTCTTAATGTTTTAAGAAAAGATAACCAAATATAACTACTGTAAATGACCTTATATTTGAAATAAGTGGCTTTTAATATCTGTAATTGTGCTTGTTTCACTTTTAAGATTTGCACATTATTACAGTTCAGCACACTTTTATTTTTTCCACAATAAAGAATTGATAAATGCAGAAATGATGATTTTGGAAACTGAAAGTAAATGTTGAGTAGGGGGCGGGGTTTCTTTAAGCTCCTCCTCTCCCCTTTCACTCTCTGCAAACTTACAACTGGAGGGGCGTGGCTAAGCATATTTTACCTAATCAGATTCATCAGAGAAAGTCTGCCATTCCAGAGCAGAAGCAGATGGTCAGATGTTGATTAAAGGTGACCAAAATGAACAGTTTTTATCACTGGATAAGTGTGTATAAATTAATTGTTCATCTTAGCAACAACAGCACAATACAAGTCAGATGTAGCACACAGAGGAAGGTGTGAAAATGTTCACCTTATTGCGGTTTGCGGCGGCGCTCGGGCAGGGCAGAAGAAGAGAGAGAGCTGAACTCTGGAGCTCCTTACACACCTGCCATAAGAAATGCCTGAAAGAGCCACCTGAGGAAAAACAAAACCCCTTAAAACTAAATAAGGGCCTTTAATGATTAAAAATATATATTGTTTTTTTATTGAAATAAAGCTGAAATGAAATGAAACCAGCGTTAGAACAGAACACTTGAAATGTTGTCTAACTCACAAAAAATACTATATACTAAATATGAACTACAAGTAAAACTCAAATAATATAAAGACAAATATAATAGCAAAAATATTAACAAACTAAAATGAAAATAACTGAAAACTGGAAAAAAACAGCTACAATAAACAAAAATAAGATGAAAATATGACATGCAAATGACAAATACTGTCTTTTTAGTGACTAACTGGATTAAGCTGTTTAAATTGCACTAAAATAAAGAAATACTCCCCAACCAGTGTTTGTTTTGTTAACTAAAACTCAATTCAAATAATTTTGTATAAAATTAAATTTAAGATGATAAATGCTACATAAACATTGCCTCATCATCTTAGTAACATTATTTTTATTTATCATTTATTTAGAAGCCAAAAGACCTTAAATCACTAAAACTAAATAATTTTAATATTTAAAAAATAAAAACAGTAATAACTCAACTATACAATATATTATCTATCCATCCATCCATCCATCCATCCATCCATCCATCCATCTATATATGTATATACATATATATACACACACACACACACACACACACACACACGTTTGTTTTTGTGAAAAGTGGATACATTACATAGGTTTCCATTGATTTTATACCGTATTTTGTATTGGCCTAACCCCACCCTACCCCTAAACCCAACCATCACAGGAAACAGTGTACAGCTTTACTCTCTGATTAAACTCATTCTGTGGGATTTATAAGCGTTTGGAGAAATGAGGACATCAGCTGTGTCCTCATATTTCACCTCCTTTTTGTAATACCTGTGTCATACCTATGTCATTAGATTTGTGTCCTGACATGTCACAAAAACACGCGCGCACACACACACACATACACACACACGCACGCACACACACTCAAAATATGTTTGCTGCTTGTTCAAACTACTTATTTAAAATGAGCGTAAACAACACAATACTTGAGATTTTTTTGGGGACAACGTAATTGTTTTATGTTCAATCCACTTAAATTTGTTAAGTTCACTTAATCAATTTGTCCTGAGACAACATAAATGAGTTGTGTGGAAGCCAGCATTCTTGACAGTGTTATATAAGGGCACAGAAATTATGCAAATAAGCAGTAATTGGCACAACACAATGTAAAAGTGTCTGAAAGGTGTCTGTGTGACTAACTAGTGCCGTGGACCTCCTCTCCAGTGAAGCGGATGTTGAAGGCGTATGTGGGGTCTCCTCCGCTGGCGATGCGCACACACAGCTGAGACGACAGCACACACGACAGCTGCCGCGCTGCCTGGCAGAAATACGTGTTTTCCGCAGCTCGCATCTCTCCTGAAACACACACATCGGGAAGTTAAAGTACACATGAAATCAAAACTAACCATATTGATTTTTGTCAGCTCACATTGCTAGTTATGTGGTGAACAATTCATCTGCGCATGTCATTAAGAAAAAATAAATTGTTTGCCCTTGTAATCTTTAATGTAAATCTGAAAATGCACTTCCTGTTTGTTTTCAGTTAAATTATCAGATTAGGTCTGTCTGAGGTACTGGGCGTGGCTAACATACTTAACCACGCCCCTCCAACTGTTGCCATGACAACAAACAGAAATGGTGAGGAGGAGTCTGTTAGGTTGTAATAACTCTCCTCAAACCCTTTTCCCCATCTTTCTGAATTAAATGTCTACTTTACTACATCCAATCAACTCGCAGTAGAAAAAACAAGCCACGCCCACTGTTTTCTTATTTAATATTCCGTTTCTCTAGGAACTGCGTCACAATACGGAAAACAAAGCGGTCGCAGATTCCGGTTCATGCAGACTTTAAAGCATCCTCAGTGTGAATACAGTCTTTACCTCCCACAATCTCCAGCGGGTCGAGTGTGATTTCGGGCGCCGCGTGATCCGCCGTCCGCTGCACCGTAGCGTTCAACACCCTGTTCATCACAGTCACCTTAGTGTCGTAAAATATCAGGCCTACAAATCAGGAGAAGTGACAAGGAAATGATTAATTGGATTGAGCACGCACCGAGATTATTACACAGTTTTCATTTTGATACCATTTTAAAATTGGCTGTATTTAGTTTCCTGGGCAGCACGGTGGCTCAGTGGTTAGCACTGTGGCCTCACAGCAAGAAGGTTGCTGGTTCGAGTCCCGGCTGGGTCAGTTGGCGTTTCTGTGTGGAGTTTGCATGTTCTCCCC
>CAIGQV010019101.1:1937961-1956404 GCA_903798115.1 Danio jaintianensis
GTGTGTGTGTGTGTGTGTGTGTGTGTGTGTGTGTGTGTGTGTGTGTGACATACAGCATGTTCCAGAAGTGTTACTAAGCTCAGTCAGATGTTAAATGAGATGAAATTACCTTTCAGAATGTGTCCAGACTAGCTCCTGCTCCTGAAGTACGCATAAGCACAGACACCTATGCCAACTCCGACCCAGGCAGCTGGACTGTTCACTGCGGTTTTCACAGCACTTTTCACATTATTGGCGATCCTTCTTCCCCATGAAGACTCGCTGTTCTCTCTCTCCTCTGTTTCTCCAGCTGTCTCTCTCTCCTCTATTTGTCTTTGAGAGATGCTGTCATTATCTGAGAGGACCTCAGTTGTCTTGTCTGGGCCCCACATGATGATCAGAGGTTTATTCAGTAAATCAGTGAAGTTTAGAGCTTTTTGTGCTCGCGCTGCATCACGTCGATGATGGAAAGTCACAAAGGCATACACAGGAGCGATGCTGTTGTTTCTGCACACTTGCACAGTAGAGATGGACCCCAATGGACCAAACGTTTCAATAAGCTGTTGTTCGGTTACCATTGGGTGCAGATTGCTCACGAGCAGTGTCTTCCGCTCAATATAGCGGCTCGTGGTGACCACAGTATGAGGCTGATGGGCCCGTCCTGAATGCTCAAAAGTCACATAAGCGTACTTGCGATTAGTGACTAAATTACTGGATAGCTCCACAGAATGGACCTGGCTGAACTGTGTCATTAACTCAAAAACTTCTTGTTCTTTCACATTTGGGTCCAAATTCAGAACAACCAACGACCACTCACGACCATGGTTGTCTGAAGACTGATTATAGTGTCTAGCCATAGTGAATGAGTCCTTCACAATCACAGATTTGTCTATTCGTACAGTAGCTGTGTGAATCCACCAAGTCGCCGTCATGAATGCTGGCAAACTGAGATGCGCTGTTCTAATATAGAACGCATTCTATGTCGCTGCTAAGCAACCATCAGCTGAGAGTGAGAGAGCGCACACGCACACACAGAATTCTAGATTGTTTATAAATGAATCTTAATATGTTGATTGTTCGATAAACTATTTATTATTGTTTTATCCTAAAAAGTTGATTGTTAAATGTGCTGTTAATTATTATTTATTATAAAAATCACCACTAGTGTGTAAATTGTTTTCATTCGTCCTATTTAATGTAAACATCGCAAACATATGTAACATTTGTCAAGCCAATAAAATAATCTGAAAACCACACCCTCTACATTGACTTTCTCTCTTTGTGTATGTGTGTGTGTCGGTATTTTTAAAGGTTTAACATATACATCTATGGAAAAATAACCAGTTTCTCAGGATGTAGTAAATTTACAGAATAAAGTTGGTTTACGAAAGCTTATAGCCGAAACCTTTGTCTCTTCAGCTGCGTCTGTTTATGTAATAAATGATTGAGCGCGGGACATTTTCTTATTTGAAGATATTCGGTCACAGCACTAAACCTACCGGGAAGAGTGATTTATATTTGACTGAATAGAGTTGATAAAAGAATAATATTCATGGGTGTAGAATTCTTAAATTCACCTCTCGCATGTTTTCCCTGAACAAGCGTCTGTCTACATTTGGAAATAACAATATGTATATGCATTGGTGTAAAAACTAATTCATTGTATTATTTATTTAATAATACGCAGTGGGTAGCACGTTCGCCTCACAGCAAGAAGGTCTCTGCTTCGAGCCTCGGCTGGGTCAGTTGGCGTTTCTGTGTGGAGTTTGCATGTTCTCCCTGTGTTTGCGTGGGTTTCCTCCGGGTGCTCCGGTTTCCCCCACAAGTCCAAAGACATGCGGTATAGGTGAATTGGGTAAGGTAAATTGTCCGTAGTGCATGTATGTGAATGAGTGTGTGTATGGGTGTTTCCCAGTGATGGTTGCAGCTGGAAGGGCATCCGCTGCGTAAAACATATGCTGGATAAGTTGGCGGTTCATTCCGCTGTGGCGACCCCAGATTAATAAAGGGACTAAGCCGAAAAGAAAATGAATGAATGCAGGCTCGAAATAAGAAAAAAAAAAATAAATCACCTGCAATACGGTTCAACCTCTAGATGTCAGTTCAACCTTGTTATGTGCAACAACAATCATGTCAAATGTTTTGACATAATTGCATATTTTTATTAGCCTTTGCAGTGGGGTGTATATCTAGATATGATATATTATGCAGCATATTGACAGACAGCCTGAAAATTATTATTGAACACATATATTGTGAAAGACACACTATTGTGAAAGACTCTACCCATCCCTTCCACAGTCTCTTCCAGCTGCTGCCATCAGGATGAAGGTTTAGAACAAACCACCTGTAGAAAAGACAGCCTCTCATCTCTCTGACTCTTGCACCAGGTTGCACATTTGCACTACAGACACTTTCTTAATGACTCCATGTCTCTTGGAAACACTGTGCATTTTAATTGTGCTTCATTCAGGTGAGTGGGCTTGACAAACCACTCGTAGAAACACTCTTCTCTCTTATGCACCTGACACTTTATCTAAACTCCATCTTACAAGGACTCAATAATGAAAGCGATGTTTACTATAAATGTACCACAATCATGTTGCGCTGCTTGCTTCAACCTTAAATAACTCTTGCACAATATTAAACCTTAAATATCTCTTTTGCACAATATTCACCTCTTGCACAATATCCTGCACAACATTGTTCAGTCTCATGTAAAAGTACTTGTATAGCCTGTCTTATGTGTATAGTTTAAGTATTTATATTATAGTATATGTTAGTTATGCATAGTTTTTTTTATAATAGCTCTTATGTCCAGTGTTGTGTTTGTATTTATGATTAATCTATGTAGCACCGTTGTTCTGCGAGACACGACATTTCGTTCCTCTGTATGTCCACACATGTAGCGGAATGACAATAAACCTCGACTTGACTTGACTTGATATCATATTTATATTTATACAACAGAAGAAAGAAACTCAAACAGCTTTTGAACAAGTGGTGGATGAGGACTTTTCAGTTGTGAGTGAACTGCCCCTTTAACATCTTTTACTTTTAGAGGAGTAAAAATAAGGTTTATGCTTATAATTTCTACATAAAATCAGAAATCAAGAAAGTAATATTAACGACCTTCAAGTTTTTTGGCAGGAGATTTCTCGGGGTCTTTTTCATCGGGTTTGGTCTTCTCTGGAGATTTTGGCTTGAGGACGGTTTTTTTCTCACTCAGTACAGTTCTGGAGAAACAACAATTACCACATGATCTACAGTACATGATAAACTCTCACATAAACTGCTATTATATACAGCATTCCATAAGGAAAGATGCATTTTTTATGATAAGGAATGCTGGTATAAACTTAAAGGCACAATATGTATGCTTTTGTCATTAAAATATACAAAAACCACTAGGACAGTGTTATATATTTTGCTGTCTTATGTACATACATTATCACAATTTTTTTTGTAGTGTGGAGAAAAAGGAATCTATTTTTATTATTACTTTTGTGTCTATTTTTTTATTAGAAAAAATGTTTAGACTAACAACAGATTAATCAATTTTTTTCTTTTGTATGATACCATATATTAACCAAGCATACTTCTTCTTTCTTACTGTGTAGCATACGTCTTAGAAGGAACTGCTGACAAGAGGGAAATAGCAGAATAAGAATAAATATAGTGCGGTGGGCCTTGCTCCATACTTGACTTCTGTCTAATAAGAAGTCTAGACATGTCACAAGGAGCTTGATGCTTGTAGAAGTTGTGAAATATATTGAAGATGCACTTAACTGTTCAGTTCTGGTATGCAGAGAATGGTTGCAGAAAGAGGAAGTATGTTTGGGTACAACAGCCAAAGGACTGCAGAATGACTGATAAGTGACGTTACACCAAAACTCCACCTGTTAACATCAGTTGTGTATATATACTGGAGTCAGGGAAATGTAAGTTAGTTGCGCACCTCCTGAATGTAATTCTTGTATTGCATTGGGGTAACGTTACCCAGAGCTCTGTCCTCAAATTATTCATTTGTTTCTAATAAATTACTAATATTTTTATCATTGAAGACAAGCCTCTCCTGACATTTTTTTATTGAACACGCATGGAATTGGCTAGATATTCCAACAGTAGAATATTGAAATCAAGATAAGTAAGCAATTTTATCTAGTCAGACGGAGTGTGCGCTGTGTGTTCATGCTAATGACGTCACACACATTTCTGCTTTGGCTTTCTAGAAAACAGGGAAACAACAGCGAGGCTTTAATATGCTGTGTGTTTTATTCAACTGCACATAGCAGCATTATAACAGAAGCATGACATGTATTTAGTCTGATAAAAAAGTGCTGCTTCATGTGATCACGAGATAAAGAACCCGAAGCGCTGGACTGTGGCATGATAAAAGCTCTGCTGCTTTCCTGTGTTGAATAGTTTATACTAATAGTTAACGTGTTGAATACTTTACTAATCAACAGAACAGTGTTTCTCAGCCACGTTCCTGGAGGACCACCAGCACTGCATGTTTTAGATGTCTCCTTTCTCTGTCATACCCATCACAGGACTTTCAGTCTCTGCTGATGAGCTGATGATCTGAATCAGGTGTGTTTGGTTAAGGAGACCTGGAAAACAGAGCTGGTGGTCCTCCAGGAACATGGTTGAGAAACACTGCTATTGAGTAATGAAGACCACAAGTCCCATGATTCCACACTCAGTCACGGAGTCATCAAACTACACCTTTGTTTGTTGTAAATACATGCCCTCTAGTGGTGAAAATTACATACTGTGCCTTTAAATATTTAATCGCTCACACTTAGGTTTCATTAAGTGATGTTAGATAATTTACTAACATGAACAAACAATGAACAATACATTTATTATTTCTAACGTTAGTTGACTGTGTTAACCCACAGTGCATTAATTAAGTGCATTAACGAGCACAACTTTAGATTTTAAAAGTGCATTACTAAATGTTCAATAATGATTAATAAATAACAATAAATAAATTCACAGTGCATTAATGCTAACAAGCACAACTTTAGATTTTAAAAATGCATCACTAAATGTTGAATAATGATTAATAAACAACAATAAATAAATGTATTGATCGTTCTTAGTTCATGTTAGTAAATACACGAACATTAGTGGAACCTCATTGTAAATGAAATGAAATGAACTGAATAATCTAATGCTAATACTCACCTCACACGGTTCATTGTAAATTAAATTAAATGATATGAATTGAATAGTCTAATGCTAATTCTCACCTCACGCTGTTCAGCATGGACTTCTCTTTGGCCGGAGGTTTGGTGATGGGTCTTTTTGTGCTCACCACTTTGCCTTGGTGCTGCTCTTTGCCCGCTTTGCTGTGCTTGTTTTTATTGGGCTTTACTGTGCCGTATTTCCGCAGAATCTGCATGTATAAATAATAAGGGTTATTTTATGCTTTGGAACACTCAAGAAGTCTGTGATGCTAATACAACATGGTCACACATTATTTTAAAGTGTCCGTGTTGCAGTCTAACTACTCATTTAACTACTTGCATTACTTGCTTTTTGGTTAGGGTCAGGATGAGGGATAGCTGCATGCATTTATGCATAATTAAATGTAATTACAGTCACAAGGGTCAATTCATGCTATTAACAAACCATTAATTAAAACTTTTAGCTCAATAAACTACTAATTTGCTGCTTATTAATAGCTATTACGGTAGTAGTTGGGTTTGGGTAGGATTTGGGATGTAGAATAAAATAATACTTGATAAATATTAATAAACAGTTAATATCTTAATAATAAGCAGGTAATGAGCCACCAGTCAATAGTGGGAATTGATACTTAAAATAAAGAGCTACCATAATTACTATAGTAAGTATATGGACACCTTAAAATAAAGTGTTAGCTAAAAAATATTATAGTAGTATAATATAATAATACATATACACGGGTTCTATCAATGTTTGTCAGTTTTCAGTGATATTAATGATTACATTTTTTTTTTATTAATGACATGTGACTGAATAAAAACACAATCAGCACAACTGCATAAACATATATATAAATTAATAGATAAACAGTTCATGCCTGCCATATACAGTTAGGTTAAACACTTGCTGAATTCATTATTTTGTTTGCATTTGGAATGAAATACTTTTTAACATATTTCTTATTTACTAGAGGAACTCTATAACTTCAAAAGATCAAAATGGTAGAAAAGAGAAAGGATATCTAAAAAATAAAATAACTCTCACCTTTCTGTGTTAAGCTATTATTGGTTCTGAGGTCTGCCAATTATTTTATTAGCCATGGACATAATTCTGAAAAGCTTATTATGCTACCAAATGATTTGTCATTAAAACTGAGCAAAATTAATGTGGAAGATGCATTACATTTATTATTATTAATATTGGTAAAACTTTTTTTTAAACTAGTTTAGATCATAATTCATGGTGTTAACAAACCATTAACTAACACTACTAGCTTAATAAACTACTAATACTAATTAGCGGTTTATTATTAGTAAGGTCGGTAAAGTTGGGTTTAGGTTTTGTGCAGGTTTAGGGATGCCGAATAAGATCATACTTTATAACTACTAATGAACAGTTAATATCATAATAATAGGCAGATAATAAGCCAGTAGTTAATAGCATGAAGAGAGAGATAGTTTATTGCCATATCAGCTTCTCTGGCTATGTCATGTCAAAAAAACAGATCAAGTTTATCACATTTTATAAATATCCCTTTTCTATAATTATAAAAATATTTTAACAATTAAAAGTCATCAACAGCAATAAATAATACATAAGATAAATAATAATAATAATAATAATAATAATAATAATAATAATAAGAAGAAGAAAATCTAACATTTTTAAGGTGTACTTTTGATAAAAATGTCACAATTTTGGAAGGATTCACATAAAAAAATATTTCATTTTAAGCCTCTCCAGATAAAGACCGTTGTCTGATAACATTAAAAATAGGGCATTCCACTAGTATATGTTTAAGAGTTTGGTTTCTGTTGCAGTATTGACATTTTGGGGGTTCTTCTCCTTTGAGTAAACGTTCATGTGTGAGTCTTCTGTAAACAATCTCATCATGTCTTGAGTTCAAAAATAGTTGCATTTTCGTCCTATTTCAGGCTTGATTTCAAAAAGTTTACTTTCTGAGCACTGACCATCCCATTCTGCTTGCCATTTGTTAAGAATATAGCCTTTTATTAGTAGCTTAAAATCTGAAGGTGGGATTTTGCACTTCCTGTTAGGGCTGTTTTGTTAATAGCATAAATTGTGACCTAAACTAAAGTGTTACCTTAAAATTATTATTACACAAATTACATAATGTTACATAATACATTTGTGATCAAAATAAGCATGCTTTTGAGATGGTCACCTGTGTGAGCTGGTCATCGAGCACTTTTCTGGGAGGCCGAACGTGTGTGAAAAACACATGCAGCAGGTTTCCAGGTGACTGAGAGTTGATCTGCTCTTTGCTGAGGTAAATGTCTGAGACTTTGACAGGTTTTGCAGGAACAGGGCTCAGTGCCTGCTCCGCGTATATGCAGCTCTTAAAGATGTCGGTCAGCACATCACGAGCTCCAGGAACCAGCTTGTCTCCTAAAAGAACAAAAACCAATCAAAGATCTAACTAACTTGATGACAAGTCAAAGCAAACACTTGCAAAAGGAATCATAGATTGCAATTTATGGAAGCCAGCATATAAGTACCCATTCATGTTACATTTTAGCATGAAAACAAAGCGTGCAAATTAAGTACTGGAGTCAGAACCCATCCTGCCACTTGACCAGCTCAAAAGTGTTAACTAGCCATTTGTTAGACAATAGACACAACTGACAATTTGCATAACTTTGGAGACATGTTTCTGTACTTCACATATGGGCTCCCTCAGAATGCATTTTACAATGTAATTTATATATTTAAAGAAATTTGTAATCTTTCACCACACATTAAAACAAATAAACAATTACAAGAAAATTAAAAAACATTGCGTCAGAAACAACCTTCCACATAAAACGACACAGTTTGAGATGAAAAAATGCACCAACCTCTGATGGATTTATCCAGGAAGTACTCCTCCAGAGCAGAGCTGCCCTGTGTGTCAAATAAACTCTGATTGACACTGGAGGCAGTGAGGATCTCTTCATTGGTCATCTCCATTAGCTCCTCCTCTCGTTCCAGATTGGAGAGGCCAATCAGATCGCTGCTATTGAAAAGACTGGCCCGAATCTTCTCTACCTGAGCTCGTGCCCTTACCTATAAGGCCAACGCAAGAATATTAACATTATTAAATGCGCAACTATTATTAAATATAAGTTCTGTTAATGTTGCTGAGTTATTGATTTATTGTTTTGCTGATTTTTAAAAGTTGACCGTTCTTGGGGTTTCAGAACACATTGCATAAATCAATGTGTGAAAGAACATCACATTTTCTGTTTTCTGACCAAATAAATTGTTGTTAACCATTCTGCATGATGATAAGGTTATGTGCAAAAGCAAAGTAATTGTATATTAAAACAAATAAATCTGAATATGAGCAATTAACTTACATCTTCAATGTCTTAATGGTGAGTAAAATAACTGTAAATAATCATTTTTTGGTGAACTATCCCTTTAAGTGGGGGCTCGTCCGGGATTGAACCCACAACCTCTGGCTCCTCAATTCATAACCATAGCCCACAAGTATGATTTAAACCCACATATGCAACAATGCTTGTAAAACAACACTCAATGTAATAGTTATAGGCCCCACCCAACTCTATGACAGCCTAGCCTTTTATATGACATGATATACTGGCATGAACATCTGGTGAGGACACCATTCAATCTGGCAACCTGCATTTGTGTCAAGTCATTATCGGAGGGGCCAGGTGAAAAAAAAACATCTCCAATATTTTTAATTTGGACTGCAATAGTAAGATCAGCCACTAGGTGGACAAACCTACATACTGCAACTTTAATGTTCTATTGTGGAAAAAACAAACTTATATCTTCAATGGCTTTAGGGTGAGTAAATAAAAATTTTGGAGTGAACTATTCCTTTAAGTTGGGGTTCGTCCGGGATTTGAACCTACAATCTCTTGCACCTTAATTCACAATCACAGCGCACAGGTATGATTTAAACCCACATAAGTAACAATGCTGTTTGTAAACAACACTCAAATGATGTAATGGTTTTAGGCCCCACCCACCTCAATGACAGCATAGTCTTTAAGTGGATGAATAACCCTGATGAGGACACCAATCAATCTGGCAACCTGCATTTGTGTCAAGTCATCATCAGAGGGGCCGGGTGAAAAAAACCCTGTCAAATATTTAGAATTTGTACTGCAATACTTTGTCCAACCTACCTACATACTGCAACTTTAATGTTCTACTAAAGCAAGAAGTCACCTACATCTTCAACGGCATTAGGGGGAGCAAATTAACTAAATTATAATTTTTGGGTGAACTATCCATTTAAGATGGGGGCTCGTCCGGAATTTGAACCCACACTCTCTCTTGCACCTCAATTCACAATCATAGTCCAACAGGTATGATTTAAACGCACTTAAGTAACAACACTGTTTGTAAACAACACTCAAATTATGTAATAGTTACAAGGCCCCACTCACCTCAATGACATGAACATCTGGTGAGGACACCAATCAATCTGGCAACCTGCATTTGTGTCAAGTCATCATCAGAGGGGACTGGTAAAAAAAACAACTCTTTCCAATATTTAGAACTTGGACTGCAATACCTAGTTCAATCTTCCTTTTATCGGATGTGTCACACTGGCATGAACATCTGGTGAGGACACCATTCAATCTGGAAACCTGCTTTTGTGCCAAGTCATAATTGGAGGGGCCAGGTGAAAAAAACTTCTCCAATATTTATAATTTAGACTATAATTAATACTTAAATCTATCCCTTTAAGTGGGGGATTTGAACCCACAATGTCTTGGACCTCAATTCACAATACTAGACCCACAGGTATAATTTAAAGCCACATAAGTAACAATAACATTCGTAAACAACACTCAAATTATGTAATTGTCCCACCCACCTCAATGACAGCATAAGCTTTTATGGGACGCGTCACACTGGCGTGAACATCTGGCGAGGCCACAGTGTACATGGAGCTCCCATCTGAGATTGACGTCGCAGCACTATCCTGCTCCCCGAGGCTGCCCAGACTCCCTTGACTTTCTGTGCTACACAGAGACACGTCCAGACTCTCCTGACTGGACACTGTGAGAGGATCCAGAGGTGCTTGATGCTGGGAAGGAGGGTTTACCAGCTCCTGATTGGACAAGGGCTCCCCGGAGGCTCTGAAGGCTGTCTGTAAAGCGTTGGAGACACTCATCGCTGCACTGTTGCTATTGGGGCTTCCTGCAGTGCATTCTTTCTTTACATCTTGGGGTACACATGTAGTTTCCGCTTTGGCTTTTTTAGGGTCTTCTTCCTGAACTGGAATGAAGATCTCATCTCTGAAGAGACCTCCATGTGCATTGCATGCTCTTCGTATTGCATTGCGCACCACAGATTCCTCCAGGTGAGTCGGGATTCCTGAGAGCACCAGCAATCGACTGTGAGCTGTAGAGCCAACCAAAGCTTGGCAAGCGTCTGCCACAGCGTCTCCAGTGACGCCCAGACCTTGCGGGTCTTTATTAGTAAGATGCCGTAAAATCAAAAGCAACGTCAACCCCCGGTGAAACCACAACATGTCTTCAGGCTTCATGTTCAATAAAGCACTGTCGCATTCTGATGATCTCGAGCCACTTTTCCCTGAGATGGCGGAAACTGAGCCGACTGCAGCGCGCTCACGTTTTAGCTTCACCTTTTTGCGTTTTGAAAGCAAACTTGGACTTTGCGGTGTCTGGCCTGGGGAGGATGAAGAAGAGGATGAAGAATCACTACAGTTGGCTGTGCTTGTTGATGAAGGGACGCCGATTACTGATGTCCCAGAACCAGAACTTAGCGGTAAAGTGACTTCTGCGACTGCCAGGCAAACCTCCATCAGTGCGTGGAAGTATGTAGAGAAGCGGCTCCGCTCTGCAGAAAGTGCAAGCGCTCCACTGCCGCCTGTTGCGGAAGTGCAGGATCCTCCGCTAACCAACCCCCAGCTTTGGGTCTCGTGGTCATAAAGCTTTCGTAGTTCCGTTTGAAGAACCATCAGGACTGTTAGGCAGGGGTTGAGAAGCAGCGTGATGTGGCTAGAGAGACCCGAAGGGGTTTTGCGGCGCTCAAAAGCGTGGATTTTGCGGAGAAGCTCTGCAAGCAGGTGGAAGGTCAGCTCCTTGATGCTCGGAGCAAGATCTGTGGTCCACAAAAGGCCACCTAAATAAGAATAAAGCCAGTGTGATGTCAGGGTTTCTGCAGGATTTATGAGGGTACATTTAAGACTTTTTAAGACCTTTTAAACACTTAAGGAAAAGGGAAACAAATTGTAGGAGAAAACAATACAGCAATGTGTTGAAAGCAACATATAATTTCCAGGGCAGGGGTGCCCAAACTCGGTCCTGGAGAGCCGGTGTCGTGCAGAGTTTAGCTCCAACTTGCTTCAACACACCTACCAGGAAGTTTCTAGAATGCTAGTTAGATCTTGATTAACTGGATTAGGTGTGTCTAATTGGGGTTGGAGCTAAACTCTGCAGGACACCGGCCCTCCAGGACCGAGTTTGGGCACCCTTGGTCTAGGAAGAACATGAAGAGTTGTATTTATATCAAAATTTCAAAGTATAAATACAAACATCATTCATTTTACATAATTAAATATATTTTACATAAAGTATGTTAAGGCTTGAACACCTCTGATTCAACCACGAGAATGTAGAAATAACTTTTACCTTCTGATCAGACCCACTGTATATCTATATACCTCTATGACAGTGCTATAAATACAACTCTTCATGTCTCCCTAGACGATATACATGGTGAAAAAGATATATAGAGTTTTTATGGTGGTCATGTGTGAGTGAGAAATGAATCCTTTCAATTTGAATTAGTCACAGAATGCAATTTGTGCCAAAGTAATGGCACATTTTAAACACAGTTTAACCATATAAACTTGTTGTTGTGCACATTGTGAGTTTTCTAAAAGTGGCCTACATTTTGAATAACTGCTTTAAGTGATTGTACCCAAGTAGTAAATTATTGCAATAGTATGTTAAAGGATATTCAGAGCAAAATGAATAAGCATATCTCACCTAGCAGCTCCACGACCTGCATGAGCACAGAAGTGGGCACCGTGTCCAGCTCATCCTCAGAACGCTCAATGGTTTCTCCTACACTGTAGGTTAGCAGCTGTTCAGCGAAGGCCATCGCCAATGGAAACTCAAGAGGCAACGAGTGCAACACCAGCACTGCACCAGGAGGGGGAGACACACCTGTGGACAGAAATATCAATATGAGCTCAAGTCAGCCGCATTGGTCTAAATGCATCTTACTGATTGGTCACTTAGAGAATGCAAAATAATGCAGTTCACTGTTAAAATAAATTAAATGTACAGCGGGGAAAATAAGTAATGAATATGTCATGTTTTTTTCCTGGGAATAATATTTCTAAAGAAGCTGTTGACATGTAATTGAACCAGATTTTGGTCAAAACCCAAACAATACACACATAAGAATAAAACAAATCTGAGAAATCAGTTCTGTGTAATAATGAAATGACAGAAGGAGAAAGTACTGAACTACTGAAATGTATTTAATACTTTATATAAAAGGATTCTTTGGTGCTGCAGCTTAAAGACGCCTCTCATATGGAGAATGAAGTCACACGCATTGCTCAGGTGTGAGTTTCTCACAGACTTCAACAGAGTGTCAAAATCTTGATGGTTCTGTGGGTCTCGTCTATCAAATCTGAGCTTTATTTTGTATTTTCTATTGGATTCGGGTCAGGTGATTGGCTGGGCTATTCTACAGCTTGATTTTCTTTCTCTGAAACCAGGCTTTCTCCTCGGCTGTGTTTTGGATCATTGTCTTGCTGAAATGGTTTCATCTTCATCCTCCTGCTAATGTAGATGTTGGACTGAAGCAGCTGATATTCATTTACACTGAGGAAGGGCAGAGGGTTGCTGAAGAACTACTGAGAGATTTCAGCTGCTGTCTGGGCTTTCACTGCCGAACTACACCTCCCTTTCTTCATGTGTTCAATACTTTTTCCCTGCGTCATTTCTTTTTATTACACATAACTTAATGAGTAAACTAATTAATATCGTTTTCTTTGCATATATTGATTGCTTTGGTTGTTACCAACATCCGGGGAACATTTCAAGTCAACAGCACCTTTAGAAAAATGGTGAGAAAAACGGTGATGTGCTCGATACTTATTTCCCCCACTGTATGTAAGGGATTGTGACGTGCCCAGTTTGACATGAACTCTGTCGGTGGGGATGATGATGCTGGGATACTGGTTGGCTGTGGGTGGAGGAGTGAGGCCGGTGTTGGACGGAGAGGCATCCAGCGGGAAACACACGGCCTCCATCAGATTCAGCTGGCCGTTACGCCGCACTTTATGACCGAGTCCATACACCATCACTCGAGCCCATGGAGCTTTGTACAGAGAGGAACTAAGAGAGAGAAAAAAATTAAATTAGCATATCAAATATTTGAACACAAAATATCCTTAACACTGGAACTATTACAATGGGCATAGCAGTCATTATAACCTTTCTCATATCTGACATTACATTCATTCCTATAAAACATTTACATTTAAAGCTTTAACTGACATTTTAGAATTAAGCTTTGAATGTCTGTCATCATATTTAATAAGTCACACCCCGAAAATATGATTGTCTTTTTGCAATATAGCCTATAATGTTGAATAATTGGAATTTATAAAATTACCCAATAATTGTATTTTATTAATGTCTACCCCTACCCTAACCCTAAACCCAACCCTCACAGTAATGTAAAAACAGCAATTATACCAAGTATTATTCATATTATTTATTAAATAACCCATTAATTGTATTGGTAACCCTTTAGAACAATGGTTCGTTAGTTAGTATTATTTAATGTATTTATGTTAGTAAATACATTATCTAATGGACCATTATTTTAAAGTGTTACCATAGGATTTTATTAAGGTCTACCCCAACCTTAAATCCACCCTCACAGTAATGTAAAAACAGTAATTACACAGCGAATTATTCATATTATTTACTAAATTACCCCATTAATTGTATTATATTAACCTCTACCCCTACCCCAACCCTAAATCCAACCATCACAGTAATGTAAAAACCGTAATTATTGTTGCACAGTGACACAAAAATGATACTATATTGATCTGCAGCTGTATCCCTTCTAGACTTTACTGCGCTCTTAACTCACTCTTTGCGGCAGCTGAGTTGACTCTCTTTGCAGGAGACGAGCACAAAAGCAGCGCCAGGGAAGTTGACGTCCATGCTGACCTTTGACTCAGTGATGGGAATCTCCTCCAGTGTGAACTGCTCAGGCGCACTCTGGATTACAGAGAAGATATTTTCAGCAAACACACGAACATGAACACGCTTTAGTATAGAGGGCTATACTAATGGGCCCAAAGTGTGCCAAGAAAATATCCCCCACACCATTACACCACCACCATCACCAGCCTGAACCGTTGATACAAGGCAAGATGGATTCATGCTTTCATGTTGTTGACGCCAAATTCTGACTCTACCATCCGAATGTGGCAGCAGAAATCGAGACTCATCAGACCAGGCAACGTTTTTCCAATCTTTTATTGTCCAATGTTGGTGAGCCTGTGTGAATTGTAGCCTCAGTTTTCTGTTCTTAGCTGACAGGAGTGGCACCCGGTGTGGTCTTCTGCTGCTGTAGCCCATCCGCCTCAAGGTTGGACGTGTTGTGCATTCAGAGATGCTCTTCTGCAGACCTCGGTTGTAACGAGTGCTTATTTAAGTTACTGTTGCCTTTCTATCAGCTGGAACCAGTCTGGCCATTCTCCTCTGACCTCTGGCATCAACAAGGCATTTGCACCCACAGAACTGCCGCTCACTGGATGTTTCCTCTTTTTCTGACCATTCTCTGTAAACCCTAGAGATGGTTGTGCGTGAAAATCCCAGTAGATCAGCCGTTTCTGAAATACTCAGACCAGCCCGTCTGGCACCAACAACCATGCCACGTTCAAAGTCACTTAAATCACCTTTCTTCCCCGTTCTGATGCTCGCTTTGAACTGCAGCAGATCGTCTTGACCATGTCTACATGCCTAAATGCATTGAGTTGCTGCCATGTGATTGGCTGATTAGAAACTTGCGTTAACGTGCAGCTGGACAGTGTACCTAATAGTGGCCGGTGAGTGTATATTGAAAAGGAAAGTGTTTAATATTTATGGAGTGTTATAAATGTTAATTTTCAGTTAAAAATGCGTGAAGATCAGAAACAGCCCCTGTTTTAAGATGATGTGTGTGTGTGTGTGTGTGTGTGTGTGTGTGTGTGTGTCTGTGTGTGTCTGTGTGTGTGTGTGTGTGGTACCTGCAGGAAGCAGCAGATCTGTTTGGTGAGCTCCAGCAGACTGTCCTCCCCCTGATGCAGAGCTCTGCTGATGGCCACGCTCAGCCACTCGCGGACACTCTGAGCATTTCCCTGATAGAAGAGCTCAGTCGGAGAGCAGCTCTGACCCTGCAGCTCATGCAGGACAGACTGAGCCAGCAGCACAGAGTTACAGCTGATCCGGCCATCTATACACACACAGGAGAGTCAGCAGACAGATTATGAGAAATGACTTCATCATTCATTCATTCATTCATTCATTCATTCATTCATTCATTTTCCTTCGGCTTAGTCCCTTTATTCATCAGGGGTCACCACAGCGGAATGAACCGCCAACTATTCCAGCATATGTTTTACACAGCGCATGCCGTTCCAGCTGCAACCCAGTACTGAGATAATTAAAAAGTTATAAGTTGAATTATACATTATAAGTAACACTCAAAACACATTCAAATCCATGTCAAGTGAACGAACTAATGCGAACTAATAGGAGCTTATTGTAAAGTGCTTAAAAACATAAATACTTTAACAAATTTGCTGTTTGTTGTTATCATGGCAACTTAGGACAACTGACGAGATCTTAAAAATATTTAATTGATGCTTAATTTTCAAATAATAGAAAACATTTTCCCACAAACATGAAGTTTAGCATCTTAACAAACACTAATATATACTGTAAATGCATTAACTAACGGGACCTTATAGTGAAGCGCTAAAATATGCATAAACATCTTAAAAAATGCTTAATTTCCAAATATGTATATTTATATATTTTTTTCTCATTATCAAACATGAATAAATACTCAAAAAAATCTATTGCTTTTTATTAATACAGTATAAGTTTACAAAGTTAAAGCATTAACTTGTAAAGTGTTACCTTCATTTTAAAATCTTGTCACGTTATTCTTATAAATCTTGTAACATTACTGTTATGCATGTACAATAGTGCTCATCAACATATTGGTATGACCTCACCTGGCAGAGGTGGAGCCAGCAGCTGATTGGACAGGAGCTGCAGGTGTTCGAGTGTGATGTCACGCACTGCAGGGATGTGGAAGAGGCGTGTGAATGTGTGAGGACTCTTCGGGGCAAAGATGTTGAGCAGCGCCATGCGGCAGTACAGACGCGCCAGAGCACTTTCACAGCGCAGCAGCTCCCTGAAACACACACGCACACTAAACATCAGCTTTCAATGCTGAAAATGAAATAAAATGACTCATTGGTGGAAAAAAGTTTGGTTACGCCGTCCACCTGTATTAATTAGGCCCTTTTTGATTTCATAATCAGAAATCTGTTCGTGTAAGTGCTTTACCGATGAATCTGGATGTTGCTGCTGTCCAGAGACACCAGGCCATTGGCTGCGGCCCTGCGGGATCCTGCCGGCGGTCTCTCCAGCATCTCTATGGGGTACCAGTAGCGCACCAACACACCCTCACTGCGCAGATACGTCTCCACCTGCACCAGCTCATTACCCTGAACACACACACACACAGACATTTCAGATGCATTATAAAGCTGCATTAAGATTAAAAGATTATAAAGACTGATATCTTGCACAGCTTGTATAGTTGTAAAATATGCATGCAGAATGTCATGCACTAACATAATGTTGGTTATGTCTGTGAATGTAAACAGTAGTAAACAACATGTATATCATGATTTTCGATCTGTGAAACCGACAGTATCGACACATGATCGTTACATGATCGACAGTAAAAACTGTACCTCTTCCCAACAGGCAACAATCAAGAATGCATGATTATATGCCGTCATGGCTTTGCAATAAAAAAATGTGATTATAATAGAAGTCAATGGGGCAAAAACAGCCACCAACATAACCAAAGGGGAGTCAATTTGAACAATACAGAAGTGTTAAAGCAGATACTCACCGAATCCACATCGAGCACAACTCCATGTAAGCTGAAGGTCTTCAACATGCCGCGGATGGCAAATTTTGGTAGAGCGGTTCCTCCTGTGCTGCTGCAGGTGTTGTTTCCCTCTGGACAGCGGATGCCCACTGTCAAACCTGAGGGACAGTCAATACAAATAGGATTCATCTAACAAACGAAATTATTATTATTCTCTCTCTCATTGAACACAATGTCGAGCTTAATGTAGTGGTTGTATTTTCAAGTACGGTACAGGCAAAGGTTTTGACTGATTTTAATTACGATGAGCACATGGATGATTTGGACACTTTTGAAAACATTTGGTGCTGTAGCAGTGCCTTTTGCTGTATTGATGAGACTAACGTTGTTTTTACTTTTATTTGAAATGCACATGGTCTTATACAACTCAAAATGAATTATTTATAGTGCTTCCCACAGGTTTGAAATATACTTGCGATGGTAAGCGGATTGAAACACACCTTTTACCCAACAGCACATAAATGGTCGACTACATGCAACCAACAAATAAATAATGTGACTTTTAACTATATTTTTATTTATTATGACACTTTTATACACCTTTTCTTTTCAATGGGTTAAAGTTATTTAAAAAAATAAAAGAAATCCACTGTTTCTCTTACTTTTATGCTATTTAGAAGCCATATGCACCCACTGACAGGTAAAGGCTGCTCTCTCTCTCTCTCTCTCTCTCAATATTCAATATATTCAATAATTGCTTTATTGGCATGACAAGTGTTACAAATGTATTGCCAAAGCATTTATGAAGTTTACATAAAAATAAATAAAAGAACAATCATATATAATAAAAAAAAAAACTAAACACAGTAAATACAGTAAATAGTAGTAGTAGTAAAGAAAAAAAAGATATACATATAATAATTAAATAAAAATATAAATAATATATCACATTATTATTCAATATATCATATTATTATTCAGTATATCATATTATTCATATATATCATATTCATATATATCAATAATAATAATAATAATAATAATAGATCAGAATACACAGTACATTTAACAATCAACATTTTAGGATAAAACAGTAATAAAAA